>VMDO01017325.1:15113-45293 GCA_007922755.1 Pedetes capensis | reverse complement strand
CTTCCCATTTTATACATCAGATAAAGGTCTAATTACTAGAATTTATAAAGAACTCAAGAAAAAAACTCCCCAAAAAACAAATAACCCAATACACAAATGGGCAAAGGAACTGAGTAGACAGTTCTCAAATGAAGAGGTCTGTGAAGCCATGAAACACATGAAAAAATGCTCAACATCCCTAACCATTAGGGAAATGCAAATCAAAACAACTCTGAGATTTCACCTTATACCAGTAAGAATGGCCAAGATCAATAAAACAAATAACAACAAATGCTGGTGAGGTTGCAGGGAAAAGGGAACACTCTTACATTGTTGGTGGAGCTGTAAATTGGTCCAACCACTGTGGAAATCAATATGGTGGTATCTTAAAAAACTAAAAATAGATCTACCGTATGACCCAGCTATAATACTATTGGGAATTTACCCAAAGGGAGATGGGTCATCATACCACACAGACACCTGCATCTCCATGTTCAATGCTGCACTTTTCACAATAGCAAGGATATGGAATCAACCAAAATGCCCTTCAACAGAAGAATGGATAAAAAAATCTATGGTATATATACACAATGGAGTACTACTCAGCAATCAAGAAAAATGAAATAAGGTCATTCGCAGCAAAATGGATGGAATTAGGGAAAATTATTTTAAGTGAACGAACACAAGCTCAGAAAGAGAAACACCACATGTTCTCACTCATATATGGGAGCTGAATCAAAATTATGAGAAGGAAAAATCCTATTCAAAGGTTGGATCAAAATAACAGTGAAAAAAATAAGAATGGTGTCAATATGCATGTTCTAGAAAATGCATGCAATTGTTTTAACAAGATAAAAACAAAGATCACTACCAGAAAAGTTTCTATCTTAAACAGAAGTGGAACCCAAGGACATACAGAAAAATATTACCAAGTAAAAGATAGAGAAGACTTATATGGGGAGGGTGGGAGGGGGGAAGAATACCGGAGGGTAAGGGGGAACCTATATGAATAATGTACATCAAAATGCATATATGGAAATGTCACAATGAAAAGCATGTCAGAATGAATCACATTAAGGTGTACATTAAAAATTTCCAATAAAAAAAGAGTGAGAATGAGAGAAGTAGGAATATTTAAAATAATTAATTATACAGTTAGTCACAGTAGGGAATAAATACAAGGTACTATGTAAACAAAAGAGATTTTAGTTATTAACAGAAAGCAGTGCTTCTCAAGGTGTATACAGTGAAGCACAAGGTTTTCTTCCTTCTTTTTAAAGTACTATTTCCAATTCATCATCAACTGATACCTTTATTAACTTAATAAAAGTTAATTACCAAAGGTCTAGACAACAAACTAAAATATTTATCCTGGAGAAACTAATAGACCTTCAGATAAGAATAGCTGAAATCCCTGCCCTTTTTTGCCTTGGATACATTTATGTCTCTGTCCCCAAGACTATTGATAAATAAATGTAGCTTTACAAACCTTACACCCAAATCAGCAATTTTGGGTCATAGGAATCAGAATAAGCTAAACTTTGATTGTCCTTCCAAAATGACACATAGATTGATAGACATTTGTTGGAAGATTTATATTTATATACGCTCAACATCATTGCCTGCAGCCATAGGGCTGTGATGTCAGATCTCTGAAGCTAAGCAGGATCAGGCCTGGTTAGTACGTGGATGGGAAACCGCCTGGGAATGTCAGGCACTGTGGACTTAGGAGAAGAACCTGGCAGCCCACTCCCAAAAAACAATCAGCCATTGAAAACTCTATGAATAGCAGAAGAGCATTACAATAGTGTTTCCTCTGTTGTAGGTGGGGCTGCTATGAGTCTGATATCAACTGGATGGCACCTAACAACAATTCTTCCATTTGTCTTTTAAATCCTTCAATAGGAATAACAAGCTTTGCATTTATAGTGGACTTTAGTTTAAAAATGCTTAATATACATTTGTTTCTAGTTATTATCTTATTTTGAATTTTACTTTCTCATTTGTCTCATTAATTCCAAACATTGTGGCAATTTAGGTGCTACAAGAGAACCATGACTCTGAAGCTCTCCACCAAAGTGCTAAGTTCACCATTTTATTTGTTTATTTGATTGTTGTTTTTGGTATGTGCAAATGCCCTGAGGAAATTTTAATTGTTATTGATTGGCTAACTAGCAAAATTCAGGCCAATTCCCAGTAGCACAAAAACAGGAGAAGGATGTAGCAATACACTGCTGAAGCAATCCTGAAACAATCAGCCATTGAAAGCACTATGGGGAATACTCTGAGTGGGAGCTGACTCAAGGACACCTAACAACAACAACTGGCAAATATAATTGATATTATATATTAAAATATGCATATCTTCATGTAGATCAAAATAAACTATTGTTTTCTATACTATGGAGTGTTACCTAGGTGTTCATGCATGCTTTTGCACCAAAATAAACTTAATTAAAATGTTTCCAAAGCAACCTACAAAAAGTACAAACAAAGTAGTACCTTTTGTTCATAAGCAGTCTGTGGTTATTTTTTTTAAAAGACTGCCAAAGTAAATCCAAAACAGTTTTAAATTTTAACATATACTGGTTTATGTGCTAAATTTATTATTATACCAAATTGAAGTAGGCAAAGATCATTATTTGAATTTTGTTATTGTCAGGTGCCAATGAGTCTGATCTGACTTATAGTGACCCTGTGTACAACAGATGAAACACTATTGGTGGTGTTTATCTGCTATTCATAGGGCTTTCAACGGCTAGTTGAATGGGATGGTTTTTGGAGTGGGTTGCCAGGTGTTTTTCCCATTTTTGCAGATCAAACCCTGGGACTCAGAGTGCACAGAGCAGCACTTTACCAACTGAGCTAAACCCCATCCCTTTTAGGTTTTTTGTTGTTGCTGTTAGGTGCCCTCACGTGGGTGTCCAACTCATAGCAACACTATGTACAATAGACGAAACACTATTGTTGGTGTTTCTTTGCTATTCATAGCATATTGTTGGTGTTTCTTTGCTATTCATGGTTGTTTTCTGGGAGTGGGATATCGGGTTCTTTTCTTAAGCTTACAGTACCTGGTGATCCCAGGTCGTCTCCCATCCAAGTACTAAACAGGTCCAACCCTGATTATCTGAGATCTGACAGGATCAGAACCACAGTGGTGTGGCTGTCGGCATTTGGGCTTTAATCATTATTAAATAAGTTTTTTATCATACACTTGTTCTTAAAAATCAAACAATAATAGAACCTGATATTAAAAGAAATTCAAACTTTGCACCAAAAATACTATTTTTCTAAATGGAGCCACCTTTCTCCTAAAATCAGGATAAGTTCTGTATCTACTGAGTTCATGTGTAGATACAAAGAAATTAATGAGATTCAAAGCATGGAGGAAATTTCTTTAGTTTATTTAAATATGTTTGACAAATTTATGCCCTTTTTATCCATATGATTTACTACCATAAATGGAGCTAATTCAATCACATATTTTAGCATCATTCATATTGTAAATTAAAAACCAGTCCCAGAAGTTTGCTCACCCACATAAACATGGGTATAGCTGAAAACATAACATTGGTTTATATATTTGGATGAAATATTTGCATTCAAGTAATAAAAAAACTATTATCTTAACAAGATTCTTAAGTAATTTAGTAGCAATTTAAAATACTAACTGTATCATTCCTATACCAAGGGGCTTTTCCCACTTTGTACTTCTTAAATGACATTTTAATGAGTAATAGCACTCATTATTGAAAAGTGTCTCTCTCGTTACAAAATATTTTTTCATCCTTTTTTTAAAACAGGAAAAAAAACTACTGATTGGCTTTAGTATTGACTAACTAGTAATTGCTAGTTAAAAAGTCATTATGTTCTGATTTGGGACAAGTTTTTTAGTGACAAATATTTCTATAATCAGGAAAATAAGCTTTCTAAAATGTTTCATTGATTCACAACAATCACAAAATGCAATGGCATGTCAGGTCATTTAATTCCTCAGGATTAAAAAACTAATTTACACCATCTTCAGCAGAGTAGAGCTTTAGAAATCTACTTCTGATTGTTATCAAAAAGATGAATCTAAAAACTCTACAGCCATGGAAATGAGTAACACAAAATATATAAAATATATAACAAAGAGAAAAATAAACGTACATGAAATGAAGTGTTCACAGCTAGTACCTATACCTCTGGTGGGCTCAGATTCACAAAAGAAAATCCAGTGCATGTTAGACTTCTTATACTTCAGCTTTCCCAAGTGAGAAGTTCAGTTAGTCACAAGTAGACTGAGTAGTGAAGTCAATCTGTGTAACAATTATTTTACTATAATTCTGGAGAGTATAATTAAATATTCCACTGGGACATGAGAATCATTATTTTGTGTGTACATGTTTCGGTATACACACAAGTATGCAAATTTACATTTCATTGCATTTTCTTCTCTCATCCATCTCAGTATCTCAGTATCCATTGACGATGGAGTTATCCCAAAGTCCCTTCAATTTGAAGGATTTTCTCAGAAATCTTCATAGCTAACTCTCACTCCCACTTACTTCAAAGTGTGTTCAAATGTCACCTCTCCTGAGGCACCTTTCCTAACTCCCCTGTCTGAAATGTACCCTCATTCACCTTCTCTGGCTCAATTTTAGTTTTCTTATAACTTATCATTACTAGACAGATAGCTAGAGATTGTTTTTCTTCCCCTTCTCCCCAATATAATTCCCACAGAAACAAGGATGCTCTTTTTACTGTGGTGTTTGTCTAAATCTGTACCTGACATATAAAAAAGATGGCTCAAAACTGATAATTAATGTACAAGATCCTAAGTAGAATTTGTTCAAATAATTATTGTAAATAGTTGAAAACAAATTATTTAAACTATCCTGAACTACTAAAGTTATTATGACTTGCAGAAATGTCACTTGTAATGCAAACACTGACAGGCAGGGTGGTAGGCTTATGGTTCTTGTTTGAGACAAAATGCAAATTTGGTTATGTTGGTGCAGTTTCAGATAAATCATTATAAGGAAAATTTCATGGAATTGATATGATGATTAAATCCATTTCTGTATTCCAGCTTTCTCAAATTATTTTACTATGTATTAAAAGACAGGAAGCATATACAAGACATTCACATCCTGGGAACATGCCAAACACATCAAAGACTCAATAAATACAATATAATATGTTGGTTAAAGAAGGAATCTGGGTCAGACTGTTCCTTCCAAATTTTAGTTCAAGTAGCTAGAATTTTAGGATCTACTTATTTAACTTTCCTAAACTCATTTCCTTATCTATCCTAATAATACTTACTTCATAGAATATCATAAGAATTTAATTAAAAGATATATAAAGCTCTAAGTAGTTATTGGCACACTGAAAGAGCTCAATAAATATGAGCCCTTACTTGGTTTTTGTTTTGTTTCTTAAACCAGGCACTGCATCTTTTGTTCAGCAAATAATTGTTGAATGGCTTCCAGTTCTTATTCATGACTGAATATTTCACCTGTGACTTCCTAACTTAGAAATGTTTATAGACATCAAATACAGTCAAATCATAAAATACATAATTCTCTTTATTCCTAAACTAAGAGTTCTCAAAGATTAGACAGTAATCTATTTCTTTATTGAGGTATTCTCAGCAGCTGACCTGATGTCTGACACATAATAGACACTCAGTAGATAATTTCATTAATTGTACATATTAATGGGTTTACTATAGCATTTCCATACATCCATACATCATGTTTTGGTGACATCCATCCTCCCAACTATCCTCTCTTATCTTTCCCTTTCTCCTCTGTAGGGATAAATGTGGGGTGCAAAAAGGGGAACAAGAAATGGCTAGAGGCTTATTTGGCCCGAATTGAGGCCTGAGGTGCACTCAGGACTCTTGTATGACACCCTGCAGCACACCGGGCTTGAGTCCCCGAGATCTGTGACTGCACCAACAAGATGGCCCCTGCTGCGCTCCACTGGGGCATGCCTTGCCCTTAGGCCCTGGATCTCTGATAGGTCATGTCCTATTACCCCATTGGCTGATAAAGGGAGGCCTACGACTGGCTACTCCCTGCCTCCTTTCAATCCATTAAATAAGCATCTGAGTTTCGCCTCATTTGCATCTGGCTCACAGTTGGCTATATCCAAAGACATACATTCTGATTGGTCCCAAGAAAGTATATAAGGAGAGCTCTTTCACTGCACTGCATCGCCATTCCACCACAAACATGATGGAGACAAAAGACTAGAAGAGACATCAAGGAGAGAAGATCGCTAAAAGAAGCCACTGAGGAGAACATGGGAGTGACTACCGGACCAGCATCAGAGGTCTGCCCAAGCAAACCATCATCACAGAAGGCAGCTTTGTGAGCTATAGTACATAGAGCTGTATATCACTTATAACCATAGCACTTTTAAGTGCTGTGTAATTAAAGAGCTGTGTGATCAAGAGACCTCCCAAGGTGTCTTTCTCTCTCTTCATTGCACTCACCCAATCCCCAGGGGTTCCCCTGTTGGGAAGTTATATGTGAGGTTCCTGCTCCACTATTGGGGCCCAGAGATGGTAGTACAGAGACCCACACTCCTTAGTTCCCCCAATTCCCTTAGTCTTCTAATATACCTCTAATACATTTGCATCATCTTAAAAAAAAAGATTATTCTAGCTTTCACATATGAGAGGAAACATGTGAAACTTATTTTTGTGCATCTGACTTATTTCCATTAACATGATAGTCTCTAGTTCTATCCATTTTGCTCCAAGTGACAAGATTTTTTTCTCAATATATTTAAAAAGTACTGTATTGTGTTCACTAGGGACATCTCATCTTTGGCTTCCTTGGGCTGCATGGAGTAAAGAGAAATTGTATTGGGCTGTACATAAATTATATATTGTAGTTAGTGCATATACATAATGAAGAGGAAGGACAAAGAAAATAAGTACTAAAGAACCACATGACATTGAAAGATTTTATGGAGCCACATTGCTAGCTGGGCCACATGTGGCTCATAGGCTATGGTTAGGTATGCCTGGTTTGTATGTGTGTGTGTGTGTGTGTGTGTGCATGCACACCTTTTTTTTCTTTATACATTAATCTGTTGATGGCACCTAGGCTGATTCCATAGTTTAAGATTTGTGAAGAGTACTCCAATAAACATGAGTATGCAAATGTTTATTATATATGCTGACTTTGTTTTCTTTGTGTATATACCCAGAATTGGTATAATTGGATCATATAGTAGTTCTATTCTTAATATTTTGAGGAACTACCATACTGTTTTCCATAGTGGCAATCCTAATTTACATTCCCACAAACAATGGTGATCTATTTTCCCACATCTTCACAAATAGTAGCCATTTTGACTGGGGTCAGATGGAATCTCAATGTAGCTTTGATTTGCATTTCCCTAATGACAAAAGACATGGAAAAGTTTTTAATATATTTATTGACCATTTGTATGTCTTCTTTTGAAAAGTGTCTATTCAGATTATTTGCCCATTTTGACTGGATTATTTGTTCTTTTGATGAATTTGAGGGTTCTTTATGTATTCTGTACATTCAACCTCTGTCAGATGAATGGCTGTAAAGATTTTTTCCCATTCTGCAAGTTCCCTCTTTAATCTTTTGATTGAATCTTTCGCTATATAGAAGTCTTTTATTTTGATATAGTCCCATATATAAACTCTAGGTTTTATTTCCTGACCTATTGAAGCCCAATTTAGGAAATCATTGCCTATGCCAATATCTTGAACTGATTCCCTTTGTTTTCTAAAACTACAGTACCTTCAAAGTTTCAGGTCTTATATTAAGATCTTTGATCCATTTTGAGTGGCTTTTGTATAAAGAGATGAGAATGTAATTTCAATCTTCTACATGCAGATATCCAGTATTTCCAGCACCATTTGTCTTCTTTAATGTATATTTTTGATTCTTCTGTCAAGAATCACTATGCTGTAGATGTATGGTTTTATTTATAGGTCCTTTATTCTATTCTATTGGTCTGTGTGTCTGTTGTTATGTTAATTCCATTGGTTTTTTTGTTACTATGTCTCTGTAGTAGACATTCATATCAAATATTGGGATGCCTCCAGCATTACTCATTTTTCTTGGGATTGCAGTGCTTATTTCTGTTCTTTTTGCTTCTGTATGAAATTTAGGATTTTTTATAGTTCTGTGAAGAGTGTTATTATTTTGATGGATATTGTATTGGATCTGTAGATTACTTTTGGTAGTATAGCCATTTTAATAATAATAATTCTCCATATCTTCTAGTGTCTTTTTTCTTCATTGTTCTAAAAATTTCATTACAAAGGTCTTTCATGTCTTTGCTTAGGTTTATTTCTATATAATTTTTGAGGCTATTGTGATTTCTTTCTCAGCAAGTTCATTATTGGTGTGTATGAAAGCTACTGATTTTGTGTTTATTTTTACAACCTGCTATTTTTCTGAATTTGCTTAAAAGTTCTATGAGTCTTTTGGTGGATTTTTTGGAGGGGGTTCTAGCTATGGAATTGTATCATCTGCAAACAGAAATAATTTAATTTCCTCCATTCCTACATGTACCCCTTTTATTTCTATTATTCCCTGATTGCCAAATTTCAAGTACCATATTGAAGAAGTGGCAGAAGGACCCAACAACCCACTCCCCAAAAAACAATCAAACATTGAAAACCCTATGAATAGCAGAGAAGCACTAACAATAGTGTTCTGCCTGTTGTACGTAGGGTCTGTATGAGTCGGACACTGACTTGACAGCACCTAACAACAATATATTGAAGAAGAGTCATGAGAGTTGGCACCTTTTTCTCACTTCTGATTTTGTAGGAAATTCTCTAAGTTTTTCTCCATTCAGTATGATATTGACTATAGTTTTTTGTTGTATATAACTTTTA
Organism: Pedetes capensis; assembly: GCA_007922755.1. Lineage (NCBI taxonomy): Eukaryota > Metazoa > Chordata > Mammalia > Rodentia > Pedetidae > Pedetes > Pedetes capensis. Next base: position 36,427 of record VMDO01017325.1, on the reverse strand, counting down.
TTATGTTGAGAACAGAGTTTTCTGTACCTAGCTCCTTCAGAAGGCAAGGGTTTAGCTCAGTTGGTAGAGTGTTGCTCCACACTCTGTGAGGACCCAGGTTTGATCCCTAGCACCATAAAAAATGGAAAAAAGATGTGCCAATCCACTCCTGAAGCAATCCTGAAATAATCAGCCATTGAAAACCTTATGAGGGTCACTATGAGTTGGACCTGATTCCATGACACCTAAGTCAACAGCAAGTTCATTTGGATGTACTTCAAGAACAAGAAAATAAAAACTTTTGCAACTGGGTCAGTAAGCAACTTCATGACAAGTGAAGCAAAGATAGAGGCTGTTCAAGATTTTGTTTTACTTGGTTTTACAATCAATATTCAAAGAAGCAGCAGTCAATAAATCAAAAGATGCATTACTTTGGAAAAGGCTATTGCAAGAGACCTCTTTAAAGTAACGAAAATTAAAGACGTTAAATGAGAGATGAAGATGTGTCTGACTCATGCCATGGTATTTTCAGTTGCATCATATATTTGCGAAATTGGACAGTGAATAAGGGATACAGGAGAAAAGTGATGCTTTGGGATTATGGTGCTGGATATGAATATTGAGTATACCATGGGCTGCCAAAAAAACCAACTGATCTGTCCTAGAAGAAGTGCAGCTAGAGTGCCCCTAGGAAGTAAGGATAGCTAGACTGTGTCTTAAGTATTTTGGAAATGTTATCAGGATGGATCAATAACCATAGAAGAACATCATATTTAGGAGAGTAGCAGGTCAGCAGAAACAAGGAAGACTCTCAACTAGATGGATTGACATAGTGACTGCAGCAGTGGACTTAAGCATAGAAAAGATGGTGTGCCTGGCATAGTGTCAGGTAGTGTTTCACCCTTATGTAGAGTCACTATGAGTCAGACCCAACTCAGTGGCACCTAACAACAACAAAAATATTCCCTCAGGGTTTTTGTCGTGAAGGGATGTTTAATATAATCAAAGGCTCTTACTGCATCTGCTGTTATAATCATCTTTATTTTCATCTTCAACTCTGTGTATGTGCTATGTTGCATTTATTGATTTGTATATATTGAACTGTCTGTCCTTGCATTCCTGGAATGAACCCAACTTCATCATTTTGTGTGATCTTTTTAATGCATTAATGATTTTGGATTATAAGTATTTTATTAAGGATTTTTGCATCTATATTCATCAAGGATATGGGTATATAGTTTAGTCTTTCTTGTTGCTATTGTTTTATTCATCAGGATTTGGTATCAGGCCAAAGTGTCTTTGTAGTATAAGTTTGAAAGTGCTTCTTCCCTTTCTACTATATGGAATAGTTTGAAGGATTTGTTCTTCTACAAAAGTCTGGTAGAGCCAGGAATAGTAGTATAAATCTGGTAGAATTCAGCTGTGAATTGTCCCAGTCCTGCTGTCTTCTTTATTAGGAAATTTTTATTATAGTTTTAATATCACTGATTGTTATTTATTTATTTAAATTGTTTTATATCTTCTTGATTAATTTTTTAGGTTATATATGTCTAGAAATTTATCTACTTCTACATTTTCCAAATAATTAACACATAATTTAAAAAATGTTCTCTATGTTGTGAATTTTAGTGTTATATGATATAATAGCCCCCTTCCAGCTGTACTCTTAATTATTTTTGTTAGTTTGGCTAAGAGTTTGGCAGTCTTCTTCATGTTTCCAAATCAATCTTAATTTCATTGAACCTTTCCATTGTGCCTTTAATCTCTATTTTAGTTCCATTTTGCTATGTGTTATTTCTTTCCTTTTACTAATGGTAAGTTTGGTTTGTTCTTGTTTGTCTAAGACATTGAGATGCATCATTAGGTGATCCCTTTGAAATCTGTTTCTTTTTTAAATGTACACACTTTAACCTATAAACTTCCCTCTTAGCACAGTTTTCACTGTATTCCAGGGTGCAGGTAGGCTGTTTTTCCATTTACATTTGATTTTAGGAATTTGCTAATTTCCTGAAAATTTCTTCAGGGATCCACTGTTTATTTAAAAATATGTTGTTCAAGCTAGACACTGTGGTACATGCCCAAAATCCCAGTAACATGGGAGACTGAGGCAAGCAGATCATGAGTTCAAGGCCAGAGGCAGTCTGCACAACTAAGCAAGACCATATCTCAAAATAAAAAATAAACAAGGGGCTGGAGGTGAAACTCAGTGATAGAGCCTTTGTATAATATGCATAAGATTCTAACTTACCAATTTTTACAAAAACCTGTATTTCAATCACCATCATGTATTTGTATACATTCTTTACTTTCTACTTTCTTTCCATTATGGTCTGATGAGGTACAAAAAGTTGTATTTTTTTAGTATTTGCTAAGACTTGCCATATGGCCTCAAATATGATTTATTTTGGAAAAAAATTATCTACATATAAAAAGAACGTGTATTCTGCCACTATTGGCTAGAATAGTCTATGCTGCTGATGTTAGGTACCACCAAGTCAGGTCTATCTCATATTAACCCTAAATACAATAGACAAAATACTTCCCCACACTGTGTCATGCCCAACATAGTCAATGCTTCTTTGCTATTCATATAGTTTTCAATGACTAATTGTTTCAGGATTGTTTGTGGAGTGGGCAGCCTGGCCCTTTTCCCATTTTTTGCAGTGCTCCAGAGCCTCAAAGCACACAGATCAAGCACTCTACCATTTGAGCTAAGCTTCAACCTTGGAATTGTCTGTAGATTTTATTAGATTTTAACTATAGTGTAATTTAATCCTCATGTTTCTTTGTTGAGTTTTTGTCTTGAGAATCTACCTATTGGTGATGATAGGTATTGAATTCACTCACTATTGGTGTATTGAGACCTACCTCTCCCTTTCTATCCTTCAGTGTTTATTTTATAAAATTAGGGCCTATGATATTTCATGCACATATATGTATAATGATTATATCTTCCTGAGAGATTATGCCCTGTATCAAAATGTAGTGACTCTTCCTGTCCGTTCTGACTAATTTTGACTTGAAGTGTGTATTGTCAGATATAGTTATAGCTATCTCTGTTTATTTTTTATTTTACTTCCTTATAATACTATTTTCCAGTCTTTCATTTTCAGTCTGAATATGTCTTTGCGGGTGAGGTGAGTTTCTTATAGGCAATGATGAGTTGAGTCTTGATTTTAATCCAATCAGTGAGTCTGTGTCTTTTAGTTGGAGAGTTAAAATCATTTACATTCAGAGTTGTTATCTGAATTTTTAATATTTTTCTTCTGGTTATTTTTGAATAATCTATGTTTATTTCTTTCTCCCTTATTTATCTTAAAGGTGTGATGTTTTATTGAATTTGTCATGTTTGATTCTTTCCTAATTCTCATTTTCTTGTCTACTCTTCTAATGAACTTTGTTCTCTCCTGTGTTCTCATGATGTTTGTCTTGCTTCCTCTTCTGTTGTTAGGATTTCTTTAAGCCTCTTCTGTATTTTTTGGCATCACTAAAGAATTTCTGTTGTTGTTAGGTGCCAACAAGTGGGTGTCCAACTCCTAGTGACAATAGGCAAAACAGTATTGTCAATCATTCTCTGCTATTCATAGCGTTTTCAAGGGTGAATTGATTTAAGGTGCATCTGACTCATGCCATGGTATTTTCAGTGGCATCATATGGTTGTGAAAGCTGGACATTAAACAAAGGAGACTGGAAAATAATTGATGCTTTTGAATTGTGGTGCTGGAGACGTCTATTGAATATATCATGGACTGCCAAAAGAACCAACAGATCTGTCCTAGAAGAAGTACAACCAGAGTGCTTCTTGGAAACAAGAATGGCCAGACTGCATCTTACATATTTTGGACATGTAGTCAGGAGAGGTCAATCCCTGGGGAAAGACATCATGTTTGGGAGAATGGCAGGTCAATGAAAAAAAGGAAAACCCTCCACCAGATGGATTGACACAGTGTCTGCAACAATGGGCTTAAACATAAATAAGATCATATGCCTGGCAAAGAATCAGGAAATGTTTCAATCTGCTGTACGTAGGGTCGCTATGAGTCAGATTCAACTTGATGGCACCTAACAACAACAAAGAATTTCTAAGTACAAGCTCTACCACTAAGCAACCCCTTCATCCCCCTTCTTTATTTTTGAGACATTGTCTTGCTAAATTGTGCAGACTGTCTCTGGCACTGAATTATACAACCCTCCTATCTCTCCCTCCTAAGTAGTTCAGATTGCAGGTGTGTGTCATTGTACCCAGCTATAAGCATCTTCTGTAATGCTGACTCAGTGGTTTGGAATTCTTTATGTTTATCTTGGAAGGTCTTTATTTCACTTTAGATTCTGGTGGATAACTTTTCTGGATATAATAATCTAGCTTGGCATCTACTTTCTTTCAGAGCTTGAAATATACCCTCTGTTGTCTTCCCCCCACTCCCCCACCCCCGCCCTTTAGAATTTCTACTGAGAAATCTGTTATTCTGATGGGCTTGTCTTTTTAAGTGAGTTGGCATTTCTCTCTTGCACCTTTCAGTATTGTTTCTTTGTTGTGTACTTTTGGCACTTTAATAGTACTATGACATAGAGTTCTTTTCTGGTTGTCTTTTTGGGATTCTAAATGCCTCATATACCTGGTCGTCCATATATGTCCTGAGATATGGGAAATTTACTATTATTTAATTAAATAAGTCTTCTATACTTTTATCCTGTTCCTCTGCTCTGTTTTCTATTCTGATTATTTGTAAGTTTGGTCTCTGAATCATGTACTATAGGTCTTGTATACTCTGTTTATAATTTCTTGTTTTCTTTTTTGGTATCTGAGTGTGAAATTTTTCAACCTTGTCTTCAAGATCTGATACTTTTTCTTCCACTAGTGTATTGATTAAAGTTTTATCTGAGTTTTTATTTGACTTATTGACATTTTCATTTCCAGCAGTTCTGTTCAGTTGTATTTCAGAATCTCTATTTCTGTATTAAATTGCTCATTCCAACCCTGCTTCTCTTCCTTAACACATTAAGTTGTTTGTTTGTATTCTTTTTGAAGTTATTAATTATTTCTAAAATCAAGCTTTTGAATTCTTTATGTAGAATTTGGATATGTTTGAATATATTTACTGAAGAGTTATGAACTTTTGGATGAGTCATGTTGTATTGTTTTTCTTCCATATTTCTTGTTTTTCCATCTTGATATTTATGCATTTCTTGGGATGAGTAGCCTTTCCACTTTTAGATGAGGATCCTCTTAGTTAGCAGTCTTTTTTGAGGCTAAATCTTCAGTACTGTATCAGAGTGGCAAAAATATGAAGTAACAACAGTGCAAACAAAAACACTAAAAGTCAATTAAAGCCAACAACTATATGACTAATAAAAAAAACATATTTTTTATTGTTTGCTAAGACTTGCCTTATAGCCTCAAACATGATTTATTTTGGAAAAAGTTGTATGTACTTATGAAAACTATATGTATTCTACCACTATTGGTGTTAGGTTCAAAGGATTCCTTTTTTTTTTTTTTTTTTTTTTTTTTTTTTTTTTTTTTTTTTTTTTTTTTTTTTTTTTTTTTGCTTTTGTTTTTTCCTTTTGCGGTACTGGGGGTTGAACCCAAGGCCTTGAGCTTGCATGCTCTGCAAGTGCTGGACCACTGAGCTACATGCCTAGCCCATTTTTTTGGTTAACTTTTTCAGACAGGGTCCCACTAAATTACACAGACTGCCTCTGGTCCCAAACTTGTGATCCTCCTGCCTCCACCTCCCAAGCCACTGGGATTACAAGTATGTGCCACCATGCCTCTCTGGTTCAAAAGATTAAGTATCAATTATTACATGAAGTATCCTATTTATACTTGGATAACTATTATATCTAATGTTTATAGATATGCTGTGAATATTCAGAGAGGTTAAGTAATTAGCCCAAACTAACAACTAATATATACAAGACACCAACCCAAATACCTTATCCTGGAGCTTATGTACTTTATACTTTATCTGGATACCCTATACAAGGCATGGAACTTGATAAATCAATGAAATAAGCCAATAACAAATCCTAATAAAATATAAAGGCAAACAAACAGCCTTACTTGAATTGTATTTATTATAAATATTTCATTTTAAAATGCCACATTTTCAATTTAATATTGAAAATGTTCCATTGAGTAGAGTTTGACATATTAGTGAGAAGCAAATTATTTTTAAAAATCTGTTTTAAAATAACTCCTTTTATAAATATGTTTGATACCAGTCCTACTGTGTTAATCCACTATGCAATTCTTCATGTTGTAATATTATAGAAATAATCTATTTTTGTTTATTTCCAGACACCTCTAATTGATCCAGAAGGTTCCGATATTTGAAATGAACCTGGAAAGTGAAAAATGAATGAGCAAAAGCTCTTTTTTTCATTTGCTTGCCTCTCCACAAGCCCAATTTAGTTTGTTGAGTCTGAAAATATCCAAGGGAAAATGCTCTTATCATTCTGTTACACTATAAACATTTTCACTGAAATATTATTCCACTCTTCATAATGGAGTTTTTGGGAGGCATCCCCGCAAATATAAATAAATTGGAAAATGTATTCTTAGCTCATAGATCATTGTATACTTATTATATCATATGATTTGTTTTTCTGTTATTTTCCAACATAATTATATCAATTTCTACCACATAAGCCATTAAATGACAATAAGAAAAGGTCAGGAGGTGAATTTTGTTTTATGATGCTTTTATATATAATAATAGTCAATTTTGCTATCAAACGTGCAAATGATTAGAGAAATAATTCTATATGAGGAAGAAAATTCAATATAAATAGGAAATGTTGATCTTGTATGCAATTGATCACATCTTGAAAATGTATTATTATTGTAAGTTACTATTAAAATAATATGTCATAATATAGCTGTTTATCTTGATTTAGGTATACATAAGGAGAAAATTGGTCAAACCTAAAGAGAGATTTCTTGACAGGAAAGATAGTAAAACTCAGAGACCCTACTGAAAAGATTTTTTTTTTCTCTATTGAAAACTTCATTTTTTTTATTAGAAATTTTTAATGTACATCATAATGTGATTCATTTTGACATGCTTTTCATTGTGACAATTTTCATATATGCAATTTGATAAGCATAGAGCTTTCTGGCCTGAAATTATTTTAACGTGGCTGACCAGTCTACAAATATATATCATGCCCTGCTGTGGAATGTAGTATAAATGCACAATGAAACACAGCAAAAGGCAAAAGGCCTAGACCGTGCTCCTGGAAAACTTCAGTGTAGTTTGTGTACTTACCAATAGACATGTAGCATCATTAATAAAACCAAGGAATAGGTACGAAGCAAATGAGTAAACACATATCAGCACTAAAAAGAAGGAATAACTACTGATGGGGGAAGAGGAAAGGGTATGATAGACTTTAAACCTGAATTTGTTTAATAGATGAATCCATAAAAGAAACCAAAAAGAAATTCTGTGCAATGTAAAGATCACATAAAATTAGGAAAACACAGGACATGAGACAATAGCATACCTATATTGTTCAGAGTAAAGCATTTATATATAAGATTATTCAGCGATAAAATTGAATAAGTAGTTTGAGACTAAGTTGTAAAGGTCCTTGAATGCCAGACTAAGAGTATAACTTTTTCCCATGGTCAATGGGAAATTATATGGCCTAATTGGAATTTTGCAAAGATTAATTTTAGAAGACTTTGCATTATGTTGAGAAATGTGGGTGGTTGTTCTCATTTGAGATAATTTTGCTAAGTAATAGTTATATGACTAGGCATATTTTGAATCTCCTCAACCTCTTATTCATAAAAAGGAGATATTATTCATGACTTTTCAGGGATTATGTATGGAAAATCAGAATCTGACAAGTAGTAGAGGTTCTATGGGCATAGGTGTACTGTCTCTACAATTGCCTTAAGGACTGTTGACAAGTCAGTATCGTAGTGATACATTTGTACAAATAGATGCTGATGACAAGAAATAAGTAGAAGATATAGTTTGGCTATTTTCAAAAGTACAATAGTATCATTTCAATTCAACTTTGGACAATGAAGGCCCAAATATTTGATCCAAGTTTCCAGAAATACTTAGCTTTGAGAATGGAAATAAAACTTACATCTTTCCACTTTGGGCAGTTATGCTGTCTTCCATAATCTAATTTATCTTCCATGTTGCCTAAAAGGGATTCTTGTCTTCAAAAAATTTAACAGCTGTATCAAGTAGTAATGAAATCAAATTTTGCCACTATGGTTTTGTTTTATCTTATTGAGTAAAAAGCAAACATTCGGTTCTTTGAAAAATATATTTCCATACACTTTTATTGAAATTTTTCTTTTTTAAAAAAGTTGCTCCATTTCCTCAAAGTCATGATCTACAATACAGCTTTAAAATGGAGACAAAATCTGGAAGTGGGGGATGTATGTTCGCTCACATATCACTAAGCAATGTTATTCTCACTGGTTGAAAGGCAGGGAAGGGACATAGATTCGAAAGGAACATAGTGCAAATGTTGTTCAGCCTCTTTCACAGATGAATAAAAATGTGAATAAATTCACCCTCTATGGTATTATCCACCAGTATTAGTTCCTGTGGACTTCTAAAAAAAGAAAACTGACAAGAAAAGAGTACTATGGCACTCCTATTTTACCAGGTATGGCATCAACCAAAATCAGAAAGAACATAAAATACATAAATTTTATGATAATTTTACATATCTAAACTTACTGTCTATCCATATGGCAAACATTAAGAGCTTCTCCGTTTCCATATTCTTAGTTTTTATTAAGTCAAACTCAAATTAAAAAATAAAAGCAATTTAAAAACTCCTCAGTGTTTTAGCCTGGGTGGTATGGTGCTCACCTATAATCCCAGCAACTCCAGAAGCAGAGCCAGGGGGATTGAGAATTTGAGGCCATAGGTAGCCTGCGTAACTTAGCAAGACCTTGACTCAAAAAATAAAAAGTGGGCTAGGGGCATAGCTCAGTGGTACAGCACTTGCAAAGTATGTGTGAGGCCACAAGTTCAACTCCCTACATTCTTCAAAAACCAAATCAAAACAAAACAAAACCTTCAATGTTTGCATGGTGTTTTGAATTAATGGAGCAGTTAGAAGAGTAACTAAATGTACCGTTTTGCAATTCTTAAAGAATTGTAGTCAATGAACAATGAAATGTAATCAATCAACTTAAAAGCAAAAAGAAAAAAAAATCTTGATAAAATTACTCTCTGGTCATTTGTTCCATTATCACTCTTTACTAATGGCATATATAAATTAAATGTAAAGTCACTTCCTTATTAGGGAAATCTAATTTTTCAACTATAGTATGAGAAGGAGAGAGTAGAGCAGGAGCATAGAATTCCTCAATATCTACTTAATCATCTGTGGTGGGCACTCAATGCCCCAGGAAACGGCATGTACTTGGAGAACAAGGGTAGGTGACATCCACATGGTCTAATCAAGTTCAGAATTGGAAAGGCAGTGTCTCCTCTGGTGTCTAAGACTGTGTAAGTATTTACTTTATTCTTTGCATAAATACCTTGAGAATATAATGTGGCAGAAGGATGAATAGCTCAGGATTAAAAGCACATAAATCCTACCTAAACAATTTCAAAATGCATCCTATATAGTATGCGTGCATTCGCAGTAATCCAATGAAAATCAAATTAAAGGAGAGATTAAATTCATGTTGCAGGAAGATTCTATGAATTTAGCTAAGTATAGTAATAATTATAGGAATAACAGCAGATGCAAAAAAAACTATGTTTCCCTCTGCACCGTATGGTAGATACAATGTAGAATATTGAGGACACACAAGAAAGAAAACCTAGTCCAGCCTAGTCCAGTTTTAGATCCAATGACAATTGATTTAAATAGTTAGATTCTAACTACTCTTGGAGTCAAAAGAGGAAACTTATCCCAATCAGGAAGTTCAGAGAAGTTTTCTTGGAGACTACTGAACTGAGTTCTGAATTGTGGGACAATGTTATCTGGATGAATTAAGATGAGCAAAAGGGGAATATGAAAGCATAAGGTAAGTAACATGATATAAATGAAAGTCATTATTACTAAAGTTTGAAGCTTGAATTAAGAAGTGGAGATTGAACGAAAAGGTAGTTGCTAGGGCCTGGTGTTGCCACACAAAGTAATCTGATTTTATATTGTAAAAGAAGTGGGGTAAATCCAATCTACCATGGGCCCTGAGCCTTCCTGCCACGGTCTTGCTAAGTGCACCAGATTTCAAGGCCTAGCCATCTCCAGATACTGAGAAATCTCTGCAGTTAGATGCATAAGTAAATAAGTGGATCAAGGTGAACACCATGTAACTACTCTATAACTGTTCACATCCAAGAGAGCAACAACAACAACAATGAAAAAAAAAACCCAGCTACACTCTTCCCTTCTACAAGGTGTGGTACATGTTCCAGAAGCACTGAGTTCCTGGGTTCCTCAACTGAGAAGTCAGCCTATTATACACAGGTAGCAATCATTAAGCTCGGGCCCCACTCTGTCACTGTGGTGAGCTCGGGAGCAAAGGGAATTGTTACAGATAAGCTGATTCACATGCAGCTTGCTGGGCCACAGGTACTAAAATCATTGTCCCTAACTCAAGAGTCTTCTGCAAACATCCAAAAAAATTGTGGCCAGCCAACATACTAGTTTACAAGTAGGAATACTATCTCATACTCTTCATAGTCCTTGATTCACTATTAAAAGTAATGGGATGGACAGATTGATTTTTTTCTGTATTAACAGAATCCTTGTCCTCTACCAACTAGATGCTGTTGTTGTTGTTGTTAGGTGCCCTCCAGTCGGTATCCGACATATAGCAACCCTGTGTACAACAGGCGAAACACTATTGTCAGTGCTTCTCTGCTGTTCATAGGATTTTCAATGGCTGATTGATTTTTGGGAGTGGGTTGCCAGGTCCATCTCCCAATCCTACAGCACCTGGTGTTCACAGGCAGTCTCCCATCTAAGTACTAACCAGGCCCAACCCTGCTTAGTTTCTGAGATCTGACGGGATCAGATTCCACAGGGCTATGGCTGCAGGCAACTAGATGCTAGTAGCACCAATATAGTGTAAAAAACAAAATGTTTGCAAACATTGCCAAATGTTACCCAAGGAGACATCACTAGAATTAGTAGATTCTCCTATGAGCATATTGCAATATCTAACAGGGTGTCCCAACTTTTGGCCACAGCAGGTAAAAATGAATTGTCTTGGGCCACACATAAATCATATAATACAGATATAACATAAACATAGTAAGAAAAGTTACAAAAAATAAATTCTGAAAAATACCTGGTGATATTTTGGGCACCTTTAATCCATGCCAGCTTAAATTCTGTCTCCAATACTCAAAGCATATGAACACTGCCTTTTCCTCAAAGATATGGTAACTTATTCTAGAAAATGGCCACAGGTCCCTTTACAGAAAGATTGAAGTATATACTAAGACATGCTACAGTGTTTTAGGGTCTTTTTTGAAAGGGACAAGTCTCTCTTGCATTCAGTATGCTTTGGGTTTGAAAACTGAATAAAGTCTGAAATCTAGGTCTAACTCAAAGCGACTCCATGTACAACAGTAAGAAACACTCCCTGACACTGTGCCATGCCCAGCACTATTGTCAGTGCTTCTCTGCTATCATAGGGTTTTCAATGGTGGATTGCTTCGAGAATGAGCCTCCAGGTCCTTCTCCCAAGCCTACAACACCCCAGGTTCCCAAGCAGTCTCCCGTCCAAGGACTAACCAGGCCCAACCTTGCTTAGCTTCTGAGATTTGATGGGATTCGATGCCAGGGTGGCATAGCTGTAGCTTGAAATCTAGGTAAAGAATTATAATTTTCCACTAGGTGATTGACTTCACTCTTTTTGTTGTTCTTGATCTTTTCTAGGCAAAGTAGCACTACAGGCTGCTATTCAACTATCTCAAAGTTAAGATGATTATGATCCATTATCCCAAGCCATACATCCCTGTCATACAAAGCTTTCCAATTGCCATTCTGTTGATATTCATCTAGATTGTGATTGACCTTGGTTCTGTTAAGTACCATTACCTGGCCTCTGCTATTTAGAATTTCTAGCATATCTATTGATATCAGGAGCCCAGATGCATACCAGTTCACTGCTAACTTCTCAATAATACACATGCTCCCTTCACTGATGCATTAGTATTGACTTAGTTTCAGATTTCCTGTAGCACAGTCAACTGCTGTGTTCTCTGATCTTGTATCGTTCATCAATTATAATATGTCTTGTCACTAAGATCTTTTACCTCTTTTTCAATACTTTCCTAAGACAGTTCCACAGCACCACCTCATTTACTGGTAGCCATTGTTGTTTCCAAACTTTCTTCACAGAAATGGAATGAGATAGGCCACAATTCTCCATGCTCTTATCCTGAAACATGGGAGTGCCCTCATCTCAATAGACTTTACCCTGTTTTACAGTCTGCCTTACCTGGAGTTCAACATTGTTAAAAAATCTACTCTCAGACATGTTCTTCTGGTTCTTGACAGCATATGTTACCCAGACCTTCAGCTATTCTGATAAATAGCAGGGACATTCCATAGCAGGGACAATGCTTCTTTACTCAAGCCATTTATTCTCTACTCAGGCAATAGTTTCCAGGTAAGACAAACATAGTTATTGGGTTGGAAGCAATGATTTAGAAGAAGCAAAGCATCATCTCATGAAAAATTGGTGTCAGGTGTTCTTTGTATGATATCCAGATGAAGGGAAGCCACTCTTCTTTATCAAGGAGGAGCAGGTCATTAATATTGGCTCTACGGGAAAATCATGGCACTCAAATTTGCTCAAGCATATCCACCCAAATACTCTTACCCCAGCACTCATAGCTCGGCTACTTACCTATCAAGATTCTGATTTTAACATAGCAAATTTCCCATCAGTATGAATTCAAACTTTTTGTTTTCCATCTTCCCTTGTATTAATACTTGGGTCTAATTTTTACTGCAACCTGTTCTCTGGCTAGAAAAAAAATACATTTTTCTTTAAATACTGCCCTGGAGATTATTCTTTTAGTTAACAGGTGAACTGAACCTCTTATTTTTGTCCTTCACTATTTTAATTGCAATTAGCAATAAACTATAGTTCAATCCTTTTAGTTACCATTATCTCTTCATCGTTCAAGTGCTGCAAACATTGCATGAATCACTGCAGCTAATTCTACACTTATGCCATCTTAGGTTCCTTACAAGAGAAATAGCAAGCCAAGAATTACCATCTGGCCACCTATGAACCAATTCCAAAATTCTATCCTAAGGGATTCTACACTAAGACTATTTCTGGTACCACCTGTCATAAGTTGGATTTCCCACAAAGTAGACACTGATATAAGGATATAATAAAATTGGTTATTTGTTAAATGATTCCAAGAAGCACTGATAAAAGAATGTGGAAATGAGAGAGGAAACAGAAGGAACATGACAAAGGATGCTATATGGAGCAAGGAACTGCAAAAGGTACTTGGAGCTCAATCTCAGTAGAAAATTATGGGTAACAGTGCAACACACATCTTGAGGTTATTCCACCTGAAAGGCTGGTGAATTGATGTATTTTCCAATTATTTCCCATTAGGCATTCGTTGACTGGGGACTCCCCATTAGGTTAATGTGTATTGATACATACCAACTACCTGCTTCACAGATAAAGAGAGTTACGGACATCAGAACACACCTTTAGGTAAAGAGTTGCTTGTGCTTCTACTTGGAAGCTATATGTTCATCCCTGGAAACAGAATTGATGGAATAGGAGCAGACTCTCTTCAGTGTCTACTACCAGTAGTCATTTTAAGGCTATAAAGTAACCATTCTTCTACATCTGACTAGTCCTTCCAACATGCATCAAGGTTAAAATTACTTCACCTTGTCCTAGGAAAGCAATCATTATTATCTTTATTTGTATCTCAGTTCCTTTCTCTTTATTATTTTGATAATTCTAGTTTCTGCCACTCTGTACTTGAAGAATGGAAAGGAAGGGACGTGGAGGAGACTGGAAGATCTGACTTGTCTGGAATTGTCACAAGATTGTGTCAAATTATGTCTGGACTGGACACTGCATAAAGTGCTTTTTATCTCATGAGTATTTTTATCTCATGAGTTCTTTGGGGTTCTATCCTTAGACATTACCTTAATTCAGTCTTTTCTGATTCATATTTTTCTCCTCCCACAAGCTCAAGAAATTGATTCTATCAATTACCTGTTCTGAGGCTTATTTGCCTCTCTAGAACATCCTATTAGGCGGGATCTAAGCACATTCCTTGCTGGCCCTCTCTGGTATGTATGGACCTCAAGTGTCCATAGAAAATTTTCCTGATCCCTTTGCCCTGCCAAACTCTGAAAATGCAGGTCACCATCCAGCCATCTATCCTCTCCTCCATCACTGAGGCACTGAGCCAACCCACCTCTTACCTTTTAGATGTTCCTGTATGAGTTAAACATTGGCCCCATACATCCCTCTAACTATGAAAGACATATATGTAACTCTGAGAAGGACCTTTTTGAAGCTTCTGCTGCCAGACTAATGTGATAGGCAGAAATCTCTGACTTCTTTCCCAGGGTAGTAGAGAGAACTTTTCCGGAATAACCTCTCCATAGACTTTTCTAAATTCTCCCCAACCCTATACACCTTCATATATAAGACAGAATTATCTAGCAAATCCTTAGCCACTTGTCTTTTGAAAAATCCTCCATAGGAAACTATCCTATAATTTTCTGTGCCTTCTACAGTTGTCAGACCCCAGATAAAGTTGATAAAAGAAGATTCAATTTTAGCAGCTTAGTACACATATTCTTAAAAATCTACAATTCCTGTAAATTCAAAATGTGGTTGCAGAAATAAATGTAGAGCTTCATTCCTTTATTACAGAAAAAATTTGCTCTGTGTATGGGAGGAGGAGAAAAGTACAGAACAAACAGAAGAGAAAAACATGCCCATAACTCCAGAAACCACAGACAAACAATGATACAACATTTTGATTTATTTCTACCCAGTTGTTTTTTATTCCATGCATATGGTTCTTTATATGCTGTGGGAATAATCTGTATACAAATTATCTTTGGTATTTCTTTTGACCTAATGCTGAGATTTTCCATATGATTCTAAATGCTTCACAAACAGGATTAATAGGGATAAACTAGCCCGTGGCAGGGTAGAGATGGAGAGGAGATGTACCACAATTTATTTTATTCTTCCTCTATTGCTAAACATTATGGTTGGCTCCAAATTTTAGCAATTAATACCATAAACACTCCCCTGCCACTAACATTTTGCCATAGGCTTGGGATTTAGTCACAGAGGCATAATCAGTGGCTTAAAAGGAAACTCTCAAAATTTAAAAGCCTCTCATGGTTCTATACTGGAAACCCTAAAGTGCTCTTTTATCCTGGCTCGATGAACTTTGAAAAGGCTGAAAGATGGTCCAGCCAAATGGACACTATTGAGACATCTGAAAGGATCCAGAGGACGCAAGACACAAAGATTTTCACATCTGACAGGTGATATCACAAGATAATTTAGGCTAAAGTAGTCCCATTTGGTTTATAAAATTGAAGACAGAAATACAGGCAGAGACTGTTCTTTAGTTTAACACATTAGTGAAAACCTCAAATGTTTACAGATTGTGCAGATTATATAAATAAGTGAAATAGACTAAGTAGATCACAACAAACTGGAAAGTTTGTACCCCATGAAAGAAATCACTCTTCACCCTCAGATAATCTTGTTAGATTTAGCAAAAAGAATTACAGAATGTCCAGTTAAATGCGAATTTCAGATAAACAAAGGATTCTTTTAGTATAAGTATGTCCTAAATACTGCATGGCCCATGTTAATATTAAAATATTATTTACTATTTATTGAAATTCTAAATTAACTGGGATGTCAGTATTTTATCTATCAATACTGGCCTCACCCAACTGTTTCCATCCACATTTCTTGTAGAATCTCCTTATTTTAAAATTCTAAAATCTAGCTGAAAATATTTTAAAAATACATTTAGGGGCCAGATGATGGCAGTAGGCCATCAGTTAGGGACCTCTGGTACTAAAGTATGATCCAAAGTCCAGATCAAAACATATCTACTATAAGAATGACCAGTTAAAAATGCATGTTAATTATGTCTTCTTCATGCCAGTGATTTTTTGAGAACAGATGAGGACAAAGGATAGATAGAAAAAACTGTGAGGCTACATACAGTCAGAGGAAGTTGGAAAACGGAGGGAAAAGGTGAAATTATTTTGGAAAAAAGGGGAGGGAGCTCTGGATACCATAGAAACTCTTCCTATGTATTATTTGAGGTACATCCAGCCCTGTAGCCTAGAAAAGGCCTAGATAAGTCCTTGATACTCAAATGTATTTCACTAACCATAGTCAAGTCAAAAACTTTAAAACAATATTAAAGAAATATAATTCCTCCCCTTTATTTAAGCCTTACAATGAAGAGCCTTCAAAGGAAAAAAAGATGAAAAGTTGCTAAAGTTAGCATTTGCTAGAATAAAGCTAACTGTAGCTTCATTTTAAATTTGTTTGTTAAATAAGCACGGTTATGTTTCTTCAGTACTAAAATTGAGAGAATTTTATTTAAAATTTTTTCTATGTATCTACTAGGAAATAATGATTTCTTCTGAAGATGTATTAAGTCTCAACTTCCTAATTAAAATAAAATAATGGATTTTCAATCAGTTGTGAGAAGGAGATATTTAGAGAATTACCATGAAGCACTTCACAAGGAACACCATTAAAAATGATGAATATAGGTAGCTGAACACTTAACTGCTCCTAAATTGAATTCAGTGGATAGGTGAAAGAGGTTTTATTTACTAGGTGCCAAGCCTTGATGCATCCATATAAATTTTTTGGCATGTGAAGTATTATGAGTCAAACAGCTTTGCACCTATAAAATAATTCTAGATGCAGAGTTGCCTGGATATAATTTACAGAGTTCCATATTCATCACAGAGGATTTAACTGTTATTTTCTTGAGGAAGAGAACTATCGATGTGCATTCCCTAACAAAAGGGAGTGAAGTCCCTAACTATACTTCCCTGAAGTCTAAGCTGTCAGTTAAGAACTGAATTCCAGGTTTCTTAGTGAAGTGTTTATTAATCGATGACCAAGTATAAACATGTATTCAGTCAGGAATGATATTACAAACATTTAATCTTTCATATGGACCAACTCATTTGAATAGAGAATGGACGCCAATTCAATCAAATTAGATATTTGCTCCTAAAAAAATAATTGTATCTTTATGCCAGTATTGCAGAACTGTATGCAATTCAGAAAAAGAAGCTTTGGGGGAAGAAAAAAATAAATCTAGGCTCTGCCTTCAAGAACTATATAATATAACTGGTGTTGACATTAGAAAGTGATATCCCTAATTATCATTTAAGTTACTGGGCCATAGGGATAATGCTTAGAAAGTTCAGAAAATGAAACATCACAACTACCTCAATTTTTTCTTGCTGATAACATCCAAAGATTGATGTGGTTTGCAAAAATAACCCAAGTATTCACCTCCTGGTTACTATGCCCCTTTCTAATGTAACTTTGAAGTGTCTCTCATCAAAAGAAGACTGTTTGTTTCACTTCTTTATGAATGTGAGCTGGCCTTGTGATTTGCTTTGACAACTGGAAAAGTCATACCAATTTGGAGCCCTAGCTCAAGAGGCATGCATACTTCTGAGATTTTACTTAGGAACTTGCTGCCATCATGTGAACAAACCTGAAGTGTCTGCTGGGTGATGCTATGGTTCAGTTACCCCTGTGGCTCCAGATGAACTTCCAACTGATGACAAATACACAAAGCCTAGTCAAATTGAATGTTGGCCAGATCAGAAAAGGCACCTAGCTGACACATGGACTTGTGACATATAATAGATGATTGTTTTAAGCCATGAATATTTAGATGGTTGGTTAAATAGTAACAGATAACAAACAGTTGTTATGGGTAATTAGAGAGAAAAAAAGAAAGAAAGCAGGAACTAGAGTTTTTATTAGCAAACAAGAACACTGATATTCTAATGTCCCGTATTAGGCAAGATGTCAGGAATGCCTTAGAAACACAAACTCATCTTTCCCATTTTTCTAACTGAGATTAACAAAATAACAGCTGTTTGAAAAAGTAACTGAGAAGATGACAAAGATTGTGTTTGTGCCATATTACAGTAACAGAGATAAATCTGCAATAGGTAGTCTCTATAGTATTTTTCTCATTGATATTACTGACAAAAGGCTACAGCCTTACCACTGTGGTGTCTGATCTCTTCAGATCTTGGAAGCTAAGAGGGCCAGGCCTGGTTAGTACTTGGAATGGAGACCTCCTGGGAACACCAGGTGCTGTAGGCTTGGGGGAAGGACCGAGCAACCCACTCCCAAAAACAATCAGCCATTGAAAACCCTATAAATAGCAGAGAAGCATGCAATAATGTTTCACCTGTTGTCCGTAGGGATGCTATGAGTGGGACACCAACTTGGGGGCACTTAACAACAAAGAGTTACCTGCTAGACATTTTCTCTGGAGTGTTTCATTAGCATCTTAGTCTTCATATTTCCAAAGCAGAGTTTTTCTTCTTCTTAAAATCTATTCATTTTTTCTTTTATGTGGAACTATTATCTAAATAGCTATTCATTCTAGAGGGGCTGGGATTTAGCTCAGCTGATAGAGCGCTGCTCTGCAGTCTCTGAGGTCCCGGGTTCAATTCCCAGCACTGCAAAAATGGGAGAAGGATGTGGCAATGCACTCCCAAGGCAATCCCAAAATAATCAGCCATTGAAAACCCTGTGAGGGTCGCTATGAGTTGGACACAACTTGACGGCACCTAACAACAATAACAACATTCATTCTAGAAACTTGAGAATCATCCCAGACACTTGTAATACTATTTTTACTAATCATATCATTATTTCTGCTAAATATAGATTTTTTTCCATTTCCATTAATGCCTTCAATATATAAATTTTAATTTATATACTCTCATATATAATTTTGCTATTAGGTTATTATTGCCCCTGACTTTATTATCACCACAGTTAGCTTCCTAAAACAAAAATCTGATCACACCACAGGTTAAAACCTTAAACACCTCACAATCGTATGTCCAGCTTTTATGTCCAATCATAAAACATTCCACACAGGTAAAAATCCATAATATTTTAAACATTCTTCCACAGAAGAGAATTGCCTATGTCAATATTTATCTATGTTTAAAGATTATTTTTCCTTATTTAAAAGTATACCTTTTGTAATGCTATTTAAAGATCTCTGTACTGTCTCAAGGGGCTGGGATTTAGCTCAGTTGGTAGAGCACTGCACTGCAGTCTCTGAGGTCTCGAGTTCAATTCCCAGCACCGCAAAAATGGGAGAAGGGCCTGTCAATCCACTCCCAAGGCAATCCTGAAACAGTCAGCCATTGAAAACCCTATGAGGGTCGCTATGAGCCGGATACTGACTTGACGGCACCTAGCTAACATACTGTCTCAAGGGGCTGGGATTTAGCTCAGTTGGTAGAGTGCCACTCTGCAGTTTCTGAAGTCTTGAGTTCCATTCCTAGCATCACAAAAATGGGAGAAGGATGTGACAATCCACTCCTAAGGCAATCCGAAACAATCAGCCATTGAAAATCCTATGAGGGTCCTATGAGTTGGACATGACTTGATCACATCTAGCAACAATAACAGCATACTGTCTCGATTCATGTTCATAGTTTTTAATGAGTGATTATGAACTATCTAGTGTGTGCATTAACAATGTGCTAATTTTCCTAATTTATAGCCCAGATGTCCACGGTCTTCCCATTTCGAAGACTACTCACAATTCCAGATGAGAATGAAGAAAATGGATGAGGAAGATCATTTCTCAGGTTTGTCAGTCCGTCTTTCATTGTCAGTAGCAACTGCTTGGCCTGAGAGCAATTCCCCCATCCCCTGAATAAGATAATACTTTCTCACCAGTAAAGGTGGTAGGCTAGAGCTGAACTCCTCTTAGTGTTACCAACATGGCTCTTCAATTTCCCTAAGGCAATTAAGTATGTTGGCATAATCTGTCTGTATGTCAGATATATAGGGCAATAGACGTGGCTATTATTAAGTAGAAAGAGAAATATAAAGCTTTTATTAATTTTGAATCTTCCCAAAGTCCCAAAATAAAAGCTTTTCAGGAGTTAGTTCTTTTATAGGAATTTTCTAGATATCAATATCTCCCCTTTCCTCTGAGCTCTGAGGATACCTTATCTATGAACCTTTCTCTAGCAGTCCCTATGCTAACATCTTCCCATTTATGTATTAGGAAACCTTACTTGTATCCATGAGTAGCATTTTGCTCTTTGCATTCATTCTACCCCCACACGTCACATATGCCCAAGTCTGCAATATTCTGTCTGGAGTTGTTGTTGTTGCTAGGCATCATTGAGTCAGTGTCTGACTCATAGCAACCCTATGCACAATGAGTGAAAGACTATTGTCGTGCTTCTCTGATGTTCATAGGGTTTTCAGTGGTTGATTATTATTTGGGAGTGGGCTGCCAGGTTCTTCTAAGCCTACATGGAGTTCCCAGGTGGTCTCCCATCCGAGTACTAACCAGACCCCACCCAGCTTAGCTTCCAAGATCTGATGGGGTCAGATGCCACAGTGGTACAGCTGCAGGCTCTATCTGGAGTAGCAACCTGGAACTCTGAAGGTCAACCAGTAATAGAAGAATAGAAGGTAGTGGTGCTCAGGCCCTCTGGCTTATGTGGTTTAGTCTGAGATTGGATTCTCCAGCTTGGATTTTGCTTTTGATGTCTCACTAATGTGAGATGAAAGCTCATGTTGAGTCTTTGGTGATTGAATTCATCAGATTAAATACAAGACCTTCCCTCAGGGAAGCTCTAATTGGAAGTTAGTATTATTGATGTCAAAGCATATCTCCCTTTCTTTGGCATCAAATAGTCCCCACTGCACTTTTGTAAGCTGGCTTCGTTTCTAGTCCTCCTTGAGTTCAAGCAACATAAAATGGAATTTTATTACCTATAATGGCTTCTCTGCTTAGAAATGCTCAAGATGGATAATTCTAGAAAGCATTCAATTAAGTTCTTTAATTATTCTCAATATTTATTTTGTAGAATTTAGGGATGGAAAAATAGAGAATAAAGACCTAACCAATTTTTTCTAATACTTTTATTTTTATGCCTCTTTCCCTATCTCTAGGCTGCTGTACCTGCTTTATAAGCTCTGATATTTCTTAATCAGTAAAGACAAAATTGTCAATACCTAACTTAATGCCTGACACTATATGTGTGTGTATGTGTATATATATACATATATATACATATAGTGTCACTAT
>VMDO01017325.1:0-15013 GCA_007922755.1 Pedetes capensis | reverse complement strand
TACATACACATACATACACACTAAATATATGATTACTACATGAATACTTCATAGCTGGGGTTTAGCTCAGTTGGTAGAGTGCTACTTCTTGCTCTCTGAGGCCCTGGGTTCAATCCCCAAAAATGGGAGAAGGACCTGGCAACCCACTCCCAAAACAACCCCAAAATAACCGGCTAACAAAAAGCCAATGAGTAGCAGAGAAGCACTGACATACTTCCAGGTGTCACACAGGGTTGGGGACTGTTTTGTTGTATAGTACATAGGGCTGCTATGAGTTGGACCCAATTCTATGCACCTAACAACATGAATACTTAACAAAGAAATAGTTTGAATCTATTTTAAAACATATGATTATAGTCAATAACAACATATTGTATTCTTAAAAATTGATAAAAAATAGGCTTTAAATGTTCTCACCACAAGAAAATGATAAATGTCAGAGGTAATGCACATGTAATTTAGTCCAATTTAGCCATTCCATAACCTCTACATATTTCATAAAAACATGCATAAAATAAATATATACAATTTGTATTTATCAATTGATTTTTACAAAAATAAATATTATTCTAGTGAATGTGAATGCTTGTTTTAGAAAAATCCTTGACTCATTAATCATGGTGTATTTTACCTGCCACACTTGTTTTTTGCCCAGAGAAATGGGTTGTTTGTTACTTTATGAAATGCAGAATATCTTAAAGTAGCATTTTTAATACTATTACAAAAAAAATCCTGAAACGAATACCCCAAAACAATGCCCTAGTTAAGTGAAATTCAAAAGAACTTTTATGAAAACAAGAGATAAAAGGCATGTGTGTCAAGTGACGTTTATACAGAGACTCCTTAAGGTTTGTGGCTGTGCCCTGATAGAGAAGCCTGTCAGCTGTTCAGCATGAGCTCATGCATTTTTACAGTTTTCTGAACTCAGTCCTTTTCAAGTCTAGAGTTTGACAATTAAATCTTATTAACTGTAATTCTGATATTTCTATCTAGCCAACGAAGAGTATTTTACTTGTATTCATCTTCTCTTATAAGCACACATCACTGGGTATCATCTTGAGCATTGTAAAGATTTTTAATAGCTTATGGTCTAGGTGGGCTTGGATTTAGCTCAGTTGGTAGAGCGCTGCTCTGCAGTCTCTGTGGTCTTGAGTTCAATTCCCAGCACCGCAAAAATGGGAGAAGGGCTTGGCAATCCACTCCCAAGGCAATCCTGATACAGTTGCCATTGAAAACCCTATGAGGGTCGCTATGAGTCAGATACTGACTCGACGGCACCTAACAACAACAACATGGTCTAGGTGGCAAATATGAGGAGTCTACAGAACTATCTGGGAAAACTATAAGAAAACACCATTAAGCATTTAAAAAAGCTATATTACAAAACAGTAAGTGCCAGGTGTCATGGTACATGCCTGCAATCCCAGAAATTAGGGAGGCTGAGACAGAAAGATCTTGAGTTCAAGGCCACTGGCAGCCTGTTCAATTTAGCCAGACTTTGTCTCAAAATAAAACATAAAAATGAGGCACAGTGTGCAGTTCAGTGGAAGAGCACTTCCTTAACATGCTTGAGGACCTGAGTTCAACCTCCAATAATGCAAAAAGAAGGAGGAAGCAGGGGGGAGAGAACCAGGCAAATACAGGATTTTGAAATAGCACCCTCAAGCTGCACCTTGAAACATGGATAGAAAAGCAGTTAGCAGAGCCAGGTAACCATGCAAATATAGTTGCTGATGTCCTCAATTCTATCATTCACCACCAAAATAGGATCTTCATGTCTACTATGAAAAATAGTCGCAATGTATTAACACTTACAAAGCACATGACAATTTCTTTAAATGAAAAAGAAATGCACTCTAAAAAGTGCAGAAATAAAAATCATATGAAAATACTGTTTCTTCAATATATTGAGAGTTTTTGCTTTACCTTTGGATGAATGAAGACATGTCCTTTACTATTATACATTCTGCTTAGTCAGCTGGTATGTCTTTGTGACAGAGAAACCAACCAAAACAAAATTACAGGGGAAGAGATTTATTGGGCACTCACAGTTAGAGGCAGGCAAGTTTGGTGCAAAGGCAGATGACCTCCTCGCATCTTGGTAATCAAGAAGCAGAGAGTGACCAGAGTCAGGCCCCTGGGTAAAAACTTCCGATGGCCCACTCCCAGAGATATGCTTCTTCAAGCTTAGGACTTGCCTCTCAAAGTTCTGTGGACTCCACAAACAGCACATCACCTGGGGACCAAACATTCAAATACGTGATCTTTGGGGGACAATTACATCCAAGCTATAGCACATGCAGTATAGTTTATGGTATTATACTATACTATACCTCATGCTTTTGGGTCATGTGCTGACTCTGTGGTGAATTTAACATTATTTATGCAACTGTCATAATGATATCTGGGATTATGTAATCATGGTCAATAAACTGACTGAGGAGTCCAGGGAGTTCTTCATATCGCTATCCAGTATTGCTGAGGTTAGATGAATGATGAGAACCAGGACATTTTAAAGTTTATAAAACAAAGGGAAAACAGCTGTAAAAGATGGGATCCAAATAGATGAATTTGTCTAAAGAGGAAAACAGATGTTGCTCAAATTTATTTCCTGTTTCTTCCCGTCACTGATGTAACTCTCTGAACCCAGACAGTAAGCCCAGATGGTTTAACCAAAGGAAGACCTATGAACAGAGATCTCATCTTAATAAACTCGATAAAATCTATTAACTTTTTATTATTGCATTCCAATTCTTCACTTTCATGATTTTTAATTCCTAAATTTAAAATATATGTATATTTTTAAAAGCTTGCCCCCAAGGTATTTATATTTAGTTAAATTCAAGCAAGAAATTATTTTGAAAGATTATGAAAATCAAATCGAAGCACTATGGGCTGTCCTTGGCAGCATTTACAGGGAAATAAATTATATGATTAGTATTGCAATGTGCATAGTACATTATTTAATCTAGACTTATAGGAGGTTAAAGCTAGGATGACTTCATACAAAAACATAGTTGAAAATAAAGATGATGGTAATCATTCAACTCAAAAAGCTTGAAAACATAAAATAAAAATGGGGCATGAATAAATAAAAGTAGCATAATTATACAAAGCCTGCGGGTGTAGCCCTGTGGCATCTGATCCCATCAGATCTTGGAAGCTAAGCAGGGTCCAGCCTGGTTAGTACTTTGATGGGAGACTGCACAGGAACACAAGATACTATACGCTTGGGAGATGGACCTGGCAACCAACCCACTCCCAAAAATCAATCTGCCATTGAAAACCCTATGAATAGAAGAGAAACATTGATGATAGTGTTTCGCCTGTTGTACATAGAGTCCTTATGAGTCAGACTGCGACTCGATGGCATCTAACAACAGCAATTATAGAAAATTTATTTTTAAGTGAATCTTGGAAAGATTAATAAGCTAGATACCTTAAAATACCAAATAAGAGGTTAACAAAATCAGAAAGAAGAATAGATCAACTCAAAGAAGCAGGGAGTAAGATGGTGGTTTCCACAAGCTGAAGAAAAGGGAAAATGGAGTAATGCTGATCAAAGAGCACAAAAACGGATCCTATGGCCGGCGCAGTGGCACACGCCTGTAATCCCAGCGGCTCGGGGGACTGAGGCGGGAGGATTCCAAGTTCAAGACCAGAGGCAATCTGAGTAATTTAGTGAGACCCTGTCTCACAAAGTTAAAAAAAAAATGGGCTGAGGGTACAGCTCAGTGGTCCGGCACTTGCAAAGCATGCAGGCGTGAGGCCCTGGGTTCAACCCCCAGTACCGAAAAAAAAAAAAAAAAAAAAAAAAAAAAAAAAAAAAAAAAAAAAAAAAAAAAAAAAAAAAAAAAAAAGGAATCCTATGTAGAGTTACCAGATACATTAATTAGCTGGAATGTGGTAATCATTTCACAATGTATATCAAAATATCAAGGTGTACATTTTAAATAGACACAATTTTGTGTCCAAAAAATTAGTCATAAAATGAAGAATACACAGTATAAAAAAGAATGGATAAATAAGGATAGTATAAGTGTAAACTGAAATGAAATAAAATTATGAAATTTTTAAATAGCTGCTGTTGTTGTTAGGTGCTGTTTGAGTTGCATCCAACTCAT
Organism: Pedetes capensis; assembly: GCA_007922755.1. Lineage (NCBI taxonomy): Eukaryota > Metazoa > Chordata > Mammalia > Rodentia > Pedetidae > Pedetes > Pedetes capensis. The sequence goes on along the minus strand of VMDO01017325.1, from coordinate 10,889 downwards.
AGGGACCCTGATAGGACTTTCAGTGGCTGATTGATTTTGGATGCTCCAGGAGTGGGTTGCCACGTCCTTCTCCTGTTTTAAATAGTAAATGAGAAAATTTGATGAAATGGATTTCTTTTGGCAAAATATAATACTAAAATCAGCTGAGGAAGAAAAACAATGAAACATCAATAATCCCTGTTAGGTGCTGTCAAGTCACGTCTGACTCATAGCGACCCTTTGTACAACAGATAAAACACTCCCCAACACTGTGCCAAGCCTGGCACTATTGTCAGTGCTTCTGTTTTATTCATAAGGTTCTCAATGTCAGGTGTTTCAAGAATGGGCTGCCTTCTCCCAAGCCTACAGCACATGGTGTTCCCAGGAGGTAGCCCATCCAAGTACTAACCAGGTTCAACCCTGCTTAGCTTTCTAGATCTGATGGGATGGAATGCCAGGGTGGTATGGCTTCAGGTATCAATAATACTTAAATATATTGAAATATCCATCCAAGATGTTCTCACAAAAAGTCTAGTTCTTGATGAGCCAGTGAGTTTTATATTCACACTACCACTCACATAGCTAATAATTAACTTGGGAATGCCGGAAATTTCAACATTTTTGTGCTCAAGAATATGAATTCCATTTAAATAGTATTTTAATAAATATGAAATAAATACAAGTAGTCCTTTGTTTACATAGTACTGAGGTGGCAATTATATTGAAATGGTAATTAAATATTAAATACATAATGAAATAACTGCAGACTTTTCTTGTTATTAATGTAATAAATAAAAAGGTCTGATATTTTATTTTCAAAAAGGCAATGAGCATCATTGTTATTTTGAAATACCTGTACAACTGAAAAGTGATATAAAAATGTCTCTAAATTCTATTGCCTAAGAATTGGCAGATATTGGAAACATTACTGTGGTTTGTTATCTATATGCACAATTGGTGAAACTGTCAAAATTCAGTTTTAGTTTAGTGAAAATAAATATGAACGTTTTTCCCCATTCAAATTTTAGATCACCTTGAATTTTATCTATGTAATCTTTGGTTCACAGACTCCAAGTTAAGAATCCTAAAAGGCAAACTATTTAACTGTACTTCAGTTTTCTTATCAGTAAAATGGGACTAACAGTAGCCTTCACTATGATACAGTGTTAAAAGATATGAATATAAGTCTATTAGATGAAAGATGTACATAAACATTTGCTACTGTTGATGTTATGAATCTTTCAGTGGACACTTAATTCCTATCTAATCAAATTTGTCCCAGAATGTAGTAACCAATAATGTCAGGTTGATTTAATGAAGCTAGTGCAATTATCCAAAATCAGATAAGACAGCATATAAAAGCAACCATTGGTCTATTTCAAATAGGAACATAGCAGCAAGAATTCAAAAATAAATGTATTCACAAACAATGGAACATGCCCAGAGTCTGCGTGTCACCATTAGAAAATTTACCAATGATATTCATCACATTAACTGTATCACCTCAATAAATATGCACAAAGAGTAATTTTCCAAGTTCAGCATTTATTTTGGACAAAAACTCTTAGCAAGCAAAAAATAGAATTTAACTTCCTTGTTGTTGTTGTTAGGTGCCATCGAGTCGAGTCCGAATCATAGCGACCCTATGTACAGCACATCGAAACACTTGCCAATTCTGTGCCAGGCAAACAATCTTATTTATGTTTAAGCCCATTGTTGCAGACACTGTGTCAATCCATCTGGGGGAGGGTTTTCCTCTTTTGCGTTGACCTGCCACTCTTCCAAACATGATGTCCTTCTCCAGGGATTGATCTCTCCTGACTACATGTCCGAAATATGTAAGACGCAGTCTGGCCATTCTTGCTTCCAAGGAGCACTCTGGTTGCACTTCTTCTAGGACAGATTTGTTGGTTCTTTTGGCAGTCCATGATATATTCAACAGACGTCTCCAGCACCACAATTCAAACGCATCAATTCTTTTTCTGTCTCTCTTGTTCAATGTCCAGCTTTCACAACCATATGATGCCACTGAAATTACCATGGCATGAGTCAGACGCACCTTCGTCTTCAATGTGACATCTTTGCTTTTCAATACTCTAAAGAGATCTTTTGCCACAGCTTTTCCTAGAGCAATGCGTCTTTTGATTTCTTGACTGCTGCTTCCACGGGTGTTGATTATAGAGCCAAGCAAAGCAAAATCTTGGACAACCTCAATCTCTTCTCCATTTATTGTGAAGTTGCGTGCTGACCCAGTTGTAAGGATTTTTGTTTTGTTGATGTTTAATTGTAACCCATATTGAAGGTTATGATCTTTGATCTTCATCAGTAAATGTTTTAAATCCTCTTCACTTTCAGCAAGCAGAGTTGTGTCATCTGCATAACGCAGGTTGTTAATGAGTCTTCCTCCAATCTTGATGCCACGTTCTTCCTCATAAAGTCCAGCTTCTCGGATTATTTGCTCAGTGTATAAATTGAAGATATATGGTGAAAGCATACAGCCCTGACGCACACCTTTCTCAACTTTAAACCACTCAGTGTTTCCTTGTTCTATTCGAACAACTGCCTCCTGGTTCATGTACAGATTTCTCATGAGCACAATTAGGTGTTCTGGTTTTCCCATTTTCCGAAATGTTATCCATAATTTGTTATGATCCACACAATCAAATGCTTTTGCATAGTCAATAAAACATAGATAGACATCTTTCTGATATTTTAACTTCCTAAGATCAGCAAAAGTAATAATTCAAAATATAGTAAAAATTAAAATTAATGAAATATACATATAAAAGCCCCTTCTGATTAGGAATTAGCAAGAGTATTCATTACCATCAGTATTGCTTTTCAGAATCTGGTTAATACATTAAGCACACTAAAATAAATAAAAAGGCATAAGAAGTATTAAGGAAGAGTTTATTTAGATAGAAAAGTCACCAGAATGAGTATAACAAATAATAATATCAATAATGAATTATAATATGCTTGCTGAAGTCAGGATAAACATTTTTAAATATATTGAATTTCTCTCTATAAAAAGTGTAAATATAATAAAAATCCAAATAGCATTTTATTAGTAGAAAGAGTTTTGATAGTAATAAAACTAAAAGTCTTTACTAATCAGCTCATTTTAAAAACAAAGATTTATTTATTTTTGTGATACTAAGGTGTAAAAACCAGGGCCTCATGCATACCTGGCAAGCACTCCATCAACGAACTTCACTTGCAGCTTTTTTTTTTTTTTTAATATTTTGTGTTAGGCAACCCCCTCCCAAAAATCAATCTGCCATTGAAAACCCTATGAACAGCAGAGAAGCACTGACAATAGTGTTTCCCCTGTTGTACAGAGGGTCGCTATGAGTCGGATACCGACTCGACGGCACCTAACAACAACAACAACAATTTTGTGTTAAGGTAGAGTCTCGCTAAATTATGCAAGCTGCTTCTGTCTTGGAGCCAGTGATCCTCCTGACTCTTCCTTATGAGTTGCTGGGATTACAGGTGAGTGCCACCGCACTGGCCTCAAATTTTAACTTTCTAAGAGATATAAAGGAAGGTCAGTGCAAATAGCCTGTGGCATTGGATGGGAAAAATTAATATTATGAAAATATAATTCTCTCTTAATTTCATAGCTTTGCTGCAATCATAAGTCTAACTGACTTTAAGAGGAATTTGATAGATATATTCCAAAAATTTCTATAGAAGCACAAAAATCCATGAATGTGCATGTATAAATTCTGGGGGGAAAAGCTTAGTTAAAAAAAAGACCAGATATTAAACAAACCTTAAGACACTACTATAAAAACATAGCACAGCCGGGCACGGTGGCGCACACCTGTAATCCCAGCGGCTCAGGAGGCGGAGGCAGGAGGATCGCAAATTCGAGACCAGAGGCAGTCTGCGTAACTTAGCAAGACCCTGTCTCAGAAAGTAAGAAAAAAAAAGTGGGCTGGGGGTGCAGCTTAGCGGTCCAGCACATGCAAAGCATGCAGGTGCAAGATCCTGGGTTCAACCCCCAGTACTGCAATAAATAAATAAATAAATAAAACAAAAACATAGCACAAGTGAAAGAAAAGATTTTTAAAAATCAACAGAAACAAATGTAAAGGTTTGAAAAGCTCTATTTATGTGTGGGTATTTAAAATTGTATACAGATGGCCCCATAAATCAACAAACCAAACATAGCCTATTTCATATGGTACAAAGTAAATCAGATTATTATTCAAAGAAAAATAAAAACTGAACTTATACTTAATACCTTTTACAATGACAAACTTTATGGATAAAAGCCTTACAGTAAGATAGGTAGCTTATAGAGGAAAGGATTTCTTAAACCCACAAAAGAACAAACCATAAAATGAACTTGTGATGAATCTAAGAATGTCTGCCCCTAAAGAGGCTGATGACATATGGGACAGTATATTTGCAGTGAAAAAAAAAGTGACAAGGGATTTCAGCTTTCTCTTGGGATATAGAAGACCAGGAAAAGCCAATAAGCCTGCTGTAACAAAAAACATAAACCAAAGATTAATTTTTTAAAAAAATTCAGCAGGGGGAAGGTGTCATGAGAGGGTAAAGAGGGAGGTGAACATGAGCAACATACAACTATATGCATATATGGAAACACAATGCAACTCACCCCCACACGTCTGTCTGTTTGCCGCATTATGGGGGCTTGTGTGTTGCGATGAGGCTGAGAGCTCTGCCACTGTAACCTCGGACATGAGCAAGGTTACCCATGGTGGACAGGTTTTCAGCTGAGCTTCCAGACCAAGACAGACAGACTAGGGAGTAGGACCTGGAGAGCCACTCCCGAAACAACTAGCCATTGAAAACCCTATGGATAGCAAAGAGACACTGTCAGATATAGTGCCAGAAAATGAGGCCCCCAGGTTTGAAGGAACTCAAAAGACTACTGGGGAAGAGTTGCCTGGCAATCCACTTCCAAATAAACCTGCCATTGAAACAATATGAATAGTAGAGAAGCACTGACAATAGAGGTAGGCAATGCACAGTGTAAGAAAGTATTTCATTCTTTTATACGTAGGGTTGCTATGAGTCAGACCCAACTTGATGGCACCTAACAACAGTAACAATATATTAAATGCTAACATTCACATATGAGAGAAAACATGGAATGTTTGTCTATATGAGTCTCACTTATTCTGCTTAAAATGATGATCTCTAGTTCCACCCATTTTCCAGAAGATGCCATAATTTTGTTCTTCTTTACAGATGAATAAAACTGCATGGTGTATATTTATTACAATTTCCTTTTCCACTCTTCTGTTGATGGACACCTAGATTTAGTCCATATCTTGGTTATTGAGAATAATACTGAAATAAGCATGGATGAGCAGGGAGAGGTATTTCTATGGTATATTGACTTATATTTCTTCAAATATATACCTAGGTGTGGTATAGCTGGATCATATGGTAGTTCTATTTTTAGTTTTTAGAGAAAACTCCATACTAATTTCCATAGAGGCACACAAACCTGCATATCCACCAGCAGTATATAAGGGTTTCTTTCTCCCTGCATCCTTGCTAGCACTTGTTGTTTCATTGATGGTAGCCATTCTGACTGGTGTGAGATGGTATCTCAATGTAGTCTTGATTTGCATTTCTCCAATAGCTAAGGATTTTGAACATGTTTTCATATGATTGTTGGCCATTTGTATTTTTCTTCCTTTAAGAAATCTCTGTTCAGTTCTTTTGCCCATTCCTGGTTGCATATTTTCCTTTTTTAATGCTGAATTTTTTGAGCTCTTTATATATTCTAGGCATTAATCCCCTCTCTGATGCATAATTGGCAAAGATTTTCTACAATTCTGTATGATGTCTCTTCACTCTGGTAATTGTGTCCTTTGCTGTGCAAAAGCTTTTTATTTCATATAATCCAATTTGTCATTTCTTGTTATTGTTTCCTGAGCTATTAAGGTCCTATTCAGAAAGTCCTTGCCTATGCCTATGTCTTCAAGCATTTTCCCTATGTTTTCCTCTTGTTATTGTTAGGTGTCTTTCAGTCAGATCTGACTCACAGCAATGCTCACAGGCTTTTCAGTGACTAATTGTTTCAGGATTTCTTCAAGAGTGGATTGCCATGTTCTTCTATTTTTTGCAGTGCTGGGGATGAAACCCAAGGCCTCAGAGAGCATACAGCAGCACACTACCATCTGAGCTAAATCCCAGAATGTTTTCCTCTAGCAATTTCAAAGTCTCAGGTCTTAAAATAAGATCTTTGACACATTTTGAACTGATTTTTGAACAAGGTAAAAAAGAAGGATCTAACTTCAGACTTCTTTTCTCCAACTTATATTTTTTGCACCTTTCTCAAATATCAGGTGGCTATAGCTACATGGTTTATTTCCAGATCCTCTATTCTGTTTCATTGGTCTGTCGGATTTTGTGCCAGTACCATGCAGTTTTTGTAACTACGGCCTTGTAGTATAATTTAAAATCAGATGTGATACTCCTTGCATTTTTCTTTCTGCCCAGGATTGCTTCAGTGATTTGGAGTCTTTTGTGCTTCCATCTGAATTTTAGGGTTGTTTTATCTATTTCTGTGAAGAATATGTTTGTGATTTTGATGGAGACTGTGTTGAATCTGGAGCTTACTTTTAATAATATAGCCATTACCACAGTATTAATTCTTCTGATCCATGAGCATGGGAGATCTTTCCACCTTCTTCTATCATCTTCAATTTCTTTGTTTAGTGTTTTAAAATTTTCATTATAGAGGTCTTTCATTCCTTGGTTAAATTTATTACCAGGTATTTTATTTGTTTTGAAGCTATTGTGAATGGGCATGTTTTCCTTATTTCTTTCTCCATCTGGTCATTGTTGTTGTTGTTAGGTGCTGTCGAGTCAGCATCCGACTCATAGCGACCCTCATAGGGTTTCAATGGCTGACTGTTTTGGGATTGCCTCTGGAGTGGATTGCCAGGTCCTTCTCCCATTTTTGCAGTGCTGGGAATTGAACTGGGACCTCAGAGACTGCAGTGCAGTGCTCTACCCACTGAGCTAAATCATTATTAGTATACAGAAAAACCACTGAAATTTGCATGTTAATTTTGTATCCTGCTACTGTGTTGAAAGTTATCAATTCTAAGAATTTTCTGGTGGGGTCCTCAGGGTCTTTTAAATATAAAATCATATCATCTGTTAACAGGGATAATTTAATTTCTTCCTTTCCTGTTTGGATCCATTTTATTTTTTATCTTGCTTTATTTTTGTGGCTAATATTTAAATTACTATACTGAATAGTAGTGGTTCTCTCCTTTTTGGTAGAATTGCGAACTACAGTTATTTATTAATTGTGTTATCTGTACCCAGGCTGGGATTTAGCTCAGTTGGTAGAGCTCTGTGCTGCAGTCTCTGAGGTCCCGACTTCAATTCCCAGCTCAAATACAGCTCAATTTGGTATAATTTGTTCAAAACTATGATCCAATAAGCTAATGAAGCCAACCCTAGGCCATAATAAGTTGTGATTTAATAATGGAAACCTATCCAATTTTGAGGAAAGAAATACTCAAAAGAGTCATCATCACTATCAAATGAAAGATTAAGAAAATTATAAAATCCTTCTATGCCTTTTCTGGAGGTAGATCTAGAGTGCTTTGTAGGCATAAATTTAATCTCATAAGCAGAGACACAAAAACTTAAAAATCAGTACTCTATTTTTTTATCCACTAGATTGACCAAAATTTAAAAGTAGAATAAAATCACATTGTGGAGCTGTGAGGCAATTGACACTTTCGAACTGCTGATGGGAATATTAGTTGGTATCGTCATAGTGGAGCAACTCATAAAACTGATCATTGTGTGAACTATCCTCAGCTGTTCCATTTAAGTATATTAAACTCTTACACATGTGTATGAGGATAAGCATGGAGAAAGGATTCAGATCATTATTTGTCATAGTGCAGAACTGAAATACAAATGTCCATCATTAGGAAAAGTGTATAAATAAAATATTATATGTTTGTTCAAAGAAATGCCAAATATTGGTAAGAAGGAATTTAGATTTCAAAAACTACTTACTAAGTGAATAAGCCAAAATAAAGAACCACATGTACAAAACGTCAGTTACATAAAATTTTAAATGTTCCTATAAAAATGCCATACATTCTTTAAGAATATTTGTCTACTTAAAAACATTTAAAATAATGAGTGTCCCTGGGAAGTGTGACTGAAAACATGAGTTAAAAGTGAGACTCTGGCTACATCAGCTTCAATTTGACCAGGAAAAAAATGGAGAAGATGACAAAATGATAATAGCTACCTGGAAAGATGTTAGTAGTAGTGATGACAAGTTTTTCAGTTTCTCCAAATCCCCACATAAAAGCAGATGGAAAAACAAGATAGCAAAACTAAAAACCAGTAGAAACCATTTACAACAAATTTGGGTGGCAAGTTGTCTCCATAAACTCCTATAATAAAAAGGGTGGGGATAAATAATCAATAGCCAAATAATCTCCATGGTATAATAATCATGGGCAAGAGTAAGTGACAACATTTAGGGGATAATTTGAGCAATAAAACTATAGAAAAAATCATAAGGAAGTGATTTTTCTAAATGCCAGGATACTTGGTGACTTATGGCAGGAGAAATAAGCACTGTGACTGGGATGAGAACTGTGAAGTTGTTTCCGGGGTGGCTGATGAAGTTATATTTCTTAATCTAGATAGTGCTTGACCTATAATCATTTCAAAACTTTGTTAATCACTCCTCTGTATAGATAATTGGAATATAGGAGGCTGTCATATTATTCTTTGTAATTTTCTGTTTCATTAAAATTCCTCCAAAAATAAAACAAAATATTTTGTAAAGCAACACTAGGATGCCAAGAAGCTGACATAAATATTTTCCTTAAAACCAAAAGTTGTAAGCCAGAAAATCCATTTCTGCACTATTAGATTTCCAAAGCCTAGCTTCAAGAGTAGGCTCTGAGATACCTGTGCATCCATGTTTCTTATGGCAGTGTTCATAATAGCCAAGATATGGAATCAGTCTATATGTTCATCAACAGATAAATGGATAAGAAAATTGTGATATATAGAATCTCAGTGTTATTTTGATTTGCATTTCCCTAATGGGTAGTGATATTGAGCATTTTTTAATGTGTTTATTGGCCATCTATATTTCTTCATTTGAGAATTATCTGTTCAGTTTTTTTGCCCATTTATTTATTGGGATGTTTGTTATCTGGGTGTTTGATTTCTTAAGTTTTTTATATGTTCTTGAAATTAATCCTCTGTCTGATGTGTAGGATACAAATACTTTCCTCCCATTCTATGGGCTCTCCCTTAAATCTATTGATTGTTTCCTTTGCTATACAGAAGCTTTCTAGTTTCATGTAATCCTATTTGTAGATTCTTGGTGTAGTGTCTTGGGAAATTGGAGTCTTCTTAACGAAATACTTTCTTATGTCAATGTGTAGGAGCATATTCCCTGTCTTTTCTTCCAGGTGTTGTAAGGTTTTCTGTCTTATGTTGAGGTCTCTTATCCATTTCATCCATTTCAAGTTGACTCTCATACATATTGAGAGTTATAGGTCTATTTTCAATTTTCTGCAAATGGATATACAATTTTCACAGCAACACTTGTTGAAGAGGTTATCTTTTCTCCACTGAATGTTCCTAGCCCCTTTATCAAAAATCAGGTTGCTGTAGCTGTGTGAGTGTATCTCTGGATCTTCACTGCTCTTCCATTTATCTTTAAGCCTATTTTTGTGCCAGTATGAAGCTGGTATTACCACTATGGCCCTATAGTATAGTTTGAAGTCAGGTATCATGATACTTCCTACACTAGTTTTGCAGTTTAGGATTATTTGGCTATATACCATCCTTTGTACTTCCATATGAATTTTAGAATTTTTTTTTCTATTTCTGCAAAGTCTGTCATTCAAATTTTCATGGAGATTGCATTAAATGTGTAAGTTGCCTGTGGTAGTATAGCAATTTTCATAGTATTAAATCTCTTGATTCATGAGCAAGGGAGGTCTTTCCATGATGCAACTATATGAATACATGGGAAAGATAGGGGAAAGGAAAAAAACTCAGTGAGAATATAACCCTTGATTGCATATGATTTTTATTACATATTAATCAAATCCTTCTGTAAAATATGAAGAAGATGAAAATATAATTAAAAGTGATATAATAGTTGCATAATGAAAATAGCAAAACTCTTCTTACTCTGCAACCCACCAATATTTGTAATAAAAGGCAAAAAGGAAAATGTGGTATATATACACAATGGAATTTTATTCAAGTATAAAGAAGAATAAAATCATCTTATTTGCAGAAAAATGAATGGAACTAAAATTCATCATGTTATATGAAACAAGCTGGACTCAAAAATATTGCATGTTTTATCTCATATGTTGACTCTAGATTTAAATATATATGCAAGTGTGTGTGTGTGTGTGTGTGTGTGTGTGTGCGTGCGTGTGCACACACAATGAAAATAAAAGGACTATTTGGGTGCAAGAAGGGAACCAGAAGGAGAAGGGAGGGGAAAAAAGAGATGGTAATGAGGAGAAAGACAAACTTCATGTTTCTTCTTATATGCAGAACCTAGATTTTACATGTATATGTATACATGTAATATGCATGTATTTATATATAAAATACACATATACTTGAAAAATATAATACACACATGTTTATATATGTACAATATATATGTATATACTTGACAAGAAAGCAGAAGGGGAAGTATTTGGTGGGCAGAAAGAGACCAACAGGAGGGGGAGACATGAGAAGGTAATGAGGGATGAATATGAGCAATGTACATTGATAATACATATGTGAAAATTCCATAATGAAACCTATTATTTTGTAGCTCTAAAAAATTACTAAAAAAATTAGTAGGCTCTGAGATTCTTTGATATCTATGTAATACGGGAGCA
>VMDO01017324.1:0-45192 GCA_007922755.1 Pedetes capensis | reverse complement strand
AAATGTAGATTCAAATCATTACAATCAGAAAGATGGGACATAACTACCAACCACGCAGAAATGAAAAATACTTTGAGAGGACACTAGGAACAACTGTGTGCCAATAAATTGGGTAAATGAAATACACAAATTACTAGAGTGACATACATATCCCAAACTAACTCATCATGAAATTTAAACGTCTGAAAAACTTTAACAAATAGACACTGAAATAGTCATTTTAATGCTTTCTACAAAGAAAATACCAGTTTCAATTAGCTTCATTGACAAAATTCTACCAAATTTAGAAAGAATTAAGACTGATTTTTTATAAACATTTATAAAACTGATCATAGACCTGAAATGTAGGAACTAACAGTAAAACATTCTGAAAAGAAAACAGGAATGAATTTTTGTGAACTTAGTTGGATAATAGTTCTTATATATGACACCAAATGTTCAAATAACAAAAGGAAATATTTTTTCTTGAGGAATTTTTGGTAAAACGCAAAAAGAAGTCCTGCAAATATGCCAGCAAATATGCCAGATCAAAAAAAAAAAAAAAAAAAGAAAAAGAAAAAGAAAGAAAGAAAGAAAAAAGATGAACAATTATGTGGTAATGGTGAGAAATGTGTTCAGGTTCCTGGGAGGAGAACACCAATTTGTCCTGTTAGTGAGTACTCTTGCTTCAGACAATCAGAAAATAGAAGTATTAGCCGGGCCCTGTAGCGCATGCCTGTAATCCCAGGGGCTAGGGAGGTGGAGGCTCGGGTGGTGGAGGCGGAAGGATTGCAAGTTCTAGACCAGAGGCAGTCTGCGTAACTTAGCGAGACCCGGTCTCCAAAAAAATAAATAAATAAAAATAAAAAATAAAATAAATAAAAAAAGAAAAAGAAAATAGAAATATGGACTTTGGCATCAACATAGTGATATGATATATGTTATGATATGATATGAATCTTAAAAATACTGAGCTACCACTTCAAATGGCATCATAGGCAACTGACATGATAAAATTTGTTGTTGTTTTGTTAGGTGCCAGAAATTGAGTTGCACTTATAATGACCCTATGTATAACAGAACAAAACACTCCCCAATACTGTGCCTGGCACACCATCTAATTTTATTTTTAAGCCTATTGTTGCAGACACTGTGTCAATCCATCTCACTGAGGATCTTCCTTATTTCATTGACCCGTCACTCTACCACACATGGTGTCCTTTCCAGGGATTTGTCCCTCCTGACATGTCCAACATACTTAAAACACAGTCTTTCCATCCTTGCTTCCAAAGAGCACTCTGGTCCCACTATCTTCTAGGATTTCTTTGGCAATGTATGGTATGTTCAATATTCATCTCCAGCACCATAATTTAAAAGCATCAATTCCTCTCCTGTCTACCTTATTCGATGTCCAGATTTTCACAAGCATCTGAAATAACTGAAAATACCAGGACACGAATCAGGCACACATTCATTTTCAGTGTGAAATCCTTACTTTTCTACACGTTAAAGAGGTCTTTTGCAACAGCTTTTCCCAATGCAATGCCTCTTTTGATTTCTTAACTGCTTTTTCTGTGGGTATTGATTATAGAAATAAGTAAAGGAAATGACATGATAAAATACACTACGGTAATGGGCATGATTGAGGTAGAGATGACCACCTATGATCTCAAAAATTTTTAATCAAGAAAGCTTTTACTAGAATCTAAGGTCATATATGCCTGCAGCCATACCACTGTGACATCTAATCCCATCAGATCTCGGAAGCTAAGTAGGGTTGGGCCTGGTTAGTGCTTGGATGGAAGACCGCCTGGGAATACCAGGTGCTGTAGGCTTGGAAGAAGGATCCCGTAACCCACTCCCAAAATACAATCTGCCATTGAAAATCCTATGAATAGCAGAGAACCACTAACAATACTATTTCACCTGTTGTACCTAGGGTTGATATGAGTCGGATACCAACTTGACAGCACCTAATAACAACAACAAGGTCATATATAAGCCCAAGAAAACAAGAGACAGAAAAAATTAGGTTGATACTATCAATTTTATACAATTTGCACACTTACTGGTGACATTTACAAATATTTTAGCTTGTAAATTTACTCTTCAACTATTGCTTTGTAACAATCCACACAAATATATGGTGATAAAAAATTTCATTTAACTGACAATTTTGTTGCTTTTTTTGGACAGTTGTTATGTCTCAGCCAAACTAAATGTCCTCTGCTAGACTTTATCATTAACTTGTGGTTTGCTTGGATGTTGGCTGGTGCTGGGATGACATAAGATGCCCACAGTCATATGTTTGGTGGTTGGTTGGATGACTGTTAGGTGGAGAACCTTGATTCACTTCTCATTGGTCTTTCTTTATCCATCTTTTCCTTGTGATTTCCAGTTTTCAAGAGCCCCAGGAAAAGATAATATTAATTACACAAGCACTCAACCCTTTTAGCAGATAGCAGGATAGCAGTTTAAATAATCCTAAAAATATATGTTTTAATGTGCACCATATATTGATGATGGTAGCACTATCATCAGCAGCATTTATGTATTTATACAGTGAAAAACTCAAAGCCTAACTGATATAGTAGCTCCTTCTGAATAAAGTGTAAACCCATTAGTTTGATTTTCAGATTTTGTATCATCTGATTAATACTTATTATTATAACTTCAAGTTTTCTACTTTTTTACTCATTCTAATTGATGTATCCCACTAGTTGTTTCCTCTGTATCTAACATGCTTTCTTTTTTTATGCCTTGTCCATTTAATTCCTCTCCAATGACTTCTTGATTTATTTATGTCCTTGACCTTCTCACGTTTATCAGTTCCAATTCATTTTAATCTCAGTAGGAACTTGGAGATTAATCTTTCAGCAGCATATGCATACACATGCTAAATCTACTAGTCAAAGACAGTTGCAGTTTTATAACAGAAGTCTCTTTTTTCTCTATACGGAAAAAGTGCCAATTATTCTTTCCTTCTGCTTCCTTTTGGAACATAGGAATGTATTCCCATGTTACTTATGCTTTGATATGTAATTTGCTTCTTTTGTGTGTGCCTATTGCCTTCATTTCTCTATGCTTCTGATTTCAATTGTTTAAATAAGAAATGTCTAAGTGGTGTAGAGTGGCGCGTGTGTGTGTGCGCGCGTGTGTATGAGTGTGTGTGTGTTCATCTTGCTTGATATTACTGTGATTCTAAGATGTGAAGTTTGATAGCTTTTTCATTATTTTTGGAAAATTCTCACCTATTGTACCTTTGGGCTGGGATTTAGCTCAGTTGGTAGAGCACTGCTTTGCAGTCTCTGAGGTCCCGAGTTCCGATCCCCAGCACCACCAAAATGGGAGAAGGACTTGGCAATCCACCTCCCAAAGCAATCCCGAAACAACCAGCCATTGAAAACCCTAAAAAAAGGGTCACTATGAGTTGGACATGAGTGGAGGGCACCTAACAACAACAATAACTAAATTGTACCTTTAGGCCTTTTTTTCTTTTCAGTTTTCTCTCTGTTTTCTTCTGGAATTCAAATTATGTAATTGTTCAAAAATTTTCTGCATTTTCTAATTGTCTCAGAGCTTTTGGATTCTTTATTGCTTTCTTTCACTTCTTCTCTACCCATTTCAGTATGAATGATTTTTAATGACTTGTCTCCAAATTAACTGATTCTTCAATGATAATGACCCTTACAACGCTTTCAAAACAATTCCTCTGTTACCATTGTTTTAATTTACAGTGTTTCTATTTTACTTTCATTATTCCTATATCTTTCTGAAATTCTCATCAAATTCTGAATATTTTGCATTTTTCAAGCAGAAATTTTAATGTATTATCAATTTAAAATTATCTAATTTTTAATTCTAATGAGTTGATCCATACATGAATCTGGTTTTATTGTTTGCTTTATATTTTGAAAGTAAGTTGAATTTTTTGCATTTTTGTGTCTCTTATAATTGAAAGTGAATGCTCAACATTGCATGCTGGACAAGACATCAGAGACCTTCCTGAGGTAAGTAGCATTAATGCCTGGAAAAAGGAATGCTTTTTTCTGTTTGATGGATAGTGTGAGGATTTAGTCAATCTAGTCCAGAGTTGATATGGGTTCAGGGGGTTTATTGCTGTAGTTCCTCTCTATACAACACTTACATAAAATTTTTGTAGAATTAACATCTTTAGCTAAAGATGGTAAACATGATTTTTTAAAAATTAGTATTCCTGCTTTGCTTTCAAGATTCAGTCTACCATTTTACTGATGTCCCTAAATCAGTGTCTGACCATGTTTGTATCTTCCCAAACCAAGGGCAAGAATGCTGTCACTTGTGAATGCATCCTTGATAATGATCTGTTGGACATACATAGCTGGCATTTTCTCATATCTATAACCATCCTCCTTTTTAGGACATTCCTATTTCCTCTGCAATTGATTATTTAAGATCCACATCATAAAACCTTTTTCCTCACTAAGATTTTTTTCCTCCCCTCAGGTGGCATACTCATTCCCTTCTCCAAACCTCACAGAAATTGATTTTTCTTCTTATTGATAAGTTCAACACTTTATTTTGCTATTAACATTCATAAGTTCTAACTTTTCTGTGAGGTATTTGTTCTTTAAGGCCTTAAAGGTGGTCTTACTTACCTCAAAATTCCTAAACAATGAGTTATCAATAAATGCCCCACAAAAAAAAATCATTTTTTAAAATAACCAAATATGTGATGGATATGTGGGAAATTTGCATATAGATCTTAACACCAATAGGTTACAGCTTAAAAAAGTCATTCTAAAGTGAATATCTCATGTATAATAAGAAGAAAAATATTCAGTGAAATGGAGCCAGAAGATTGAATCATAAATTTCCTTCATAAGTTATTGGCTTCATATTTCAAGCTAGTTATTTCATTAAATTAAAACTTCTGGGTCACTCAAGGTACAATAAGGATCTAATTTTTCAATGATACTGCCTTACAAAATTTTGCTGACTCTGCAATACTAATATATTTTATTTCCTTATAGAACATTCTTTTCAATGAAAAAAAGATGATATAATGTAGAAATTGGAGTGATGTTGGAGCAGCATTGGAGTTGCCATAATCATAAGAGCTGAGCACTTTCATTATGGACTAATGCCAGGATTGCACATAGTATATTACAAAATATGCTCACTCTTTTTGTTCCTTTCCATTAGCATTCACATGCTATTCCATTGTTCAGAATATACAAAATTTATCTTTTACTTGACAGTGAAGAAATTCTTGGAGTATGTAAAAAACAGGTTTACATTTCTTTCACAATCAGTTTTACAAGTCTCCATTATTATATTAGGTGCATTCTCTGTACTTCACAATGGCATGACTGTTGGAAAAACACTAAATATGCTATCTGTGTACAGAAATTGACACAAACGAGGTGATGATTGGAATATCTCAACATAAAACCATGAAACTCAATTATAAAACAGAACCAAAATATTGTATTAAAGAAGTCTTTGGAATATATAGAATGCTTCAAAAATTTTTCTGTTTATTTTCTTGGAAAATTAAATGTATTATTAATAAATAGCATGAATGAACTTATTACAAGATTGGCATGAATACTGTTTGAGAGAAAAGATCAATTAATTCCTATGTACTATGAAAATACATAAAAGAATTTGTCAAGACAACCATTAGAAGAATGAAAAAGTAAACCACAAATTTTAGATAAATTATATTGGCATTACATTTTATATAAACTATGTAGCATTATCTTACAGAAGATAAATGGAGTGATATTTTTTTCTCCAGTGAACTGCTGATATGAAAACCCAAACACACTGATTTCTTGAAGAAATAAATTCAAAGGCATACATACACACATTTCTTGTTCTTTTTTTATACCCAAAATATATGCTATAATTCTTGGAGTTGGCCCATGTGGAAAGAGATTACCATTACATAAAGACTATAAGGCTCACTTTAAAGTTATTTAATCCATACAAACTCAGATTTATATATTCTGTACTTATTCATGTGAATGTATGTTTCACAAATTACCCCTGCCTCTTCCTTTCAGTGCAAGATTGACACATTTAAAAAAATATTTTGTATAATCTAAAAATGTGTCAATCATGCCTGTCTTTAGGATCTCTGTTAAATTGGATGGCATTGTAATCTATGACAAACAGCTATAGTAGTGAACGTGAGTTTCCTATAAATGTAGCAGCAGTTGATGAACTATATAATCTGCTCTTTTGTAGTTATTATTCCTTGGCATTTCTGCCCTGCTGAAATGGTCCAACTAATTTATGAATAGGCAGTTTGCCACTCAGACAGATGGCTCTGACTGCAGCCCAGAGACCATATATAGGCCAAAAATGCCTATGTTGACAGGATTTTCAGACATAAAAAATCAAATGTCTGTCAGTCTCTTCTTAAGATGTGTCATCCCTAATCCTATTTGTTGGACAATGTCCTAATGCAATTTTTTTCATTGCCATAAGAAGTGATTATAAAAAGAAGTGTGGTAATGAAAAATGAAGAGTTGAGTTTCTTATTCCAAACAAAAAGACATCTTTTTGTGTGTGTGTGTGATACTGGGGATTGAATCCAGGACTTTGTGCTAGGTAAACACTCAAATATTGTTGCTTTAGATATTATCTGTACTTCAAGAAGACAAAGCATTAAATTAGATTGTTTTTAGTAATAGCAATTTTATATGTAATGAATTTTAATGATGATATACTCAGAAACCATGTTATTTTTTCTTTAAATATTTGAAACATTATGGTAACTAGACAAAATAAACTTCAATACAATTAATTTACTACAACAGCCAGGGGTGGTGGTGTACACCTGTAATCCCTGTGACTGGGGAGGCAGAGACAGGAGGATCTCAAGTTTGAGACCAGAGGCAGTCTGCATTACTTAGTGAGACCCTGCCTCAAAAAAAAAAAAAAAAAAAAAAAAAAAAAAAAAAAAAAAAAAAAAAAAGGGCTGGGGGGAGCAGCTCAGTGGTACAGCATTTAAAAGCATACAAGTGCCAGGCTCTGGGTTCAACACCCAGTACCACAATTTAAAAAAAAATTACTGTAATATCTAATGCCAACTTTTATTTGAACCTAATGTGACTCTATCACGCAATAATATTATTATTAATTAATATTTCTTATAGGCAATATTGTTTTAAATATCTGTTACTGGTACATTAGATATTGGCCTTATCTATCATGTTGTTGGGGAGTAAAAGAGGGCTGTTTTACATAAAGTATCTCTGTTGTCATTGGCATGACTAGTGACATTAGATGAAAAACCATTGTTGTCATGGGAATTTTCTTTTGAAAAGTCTGCCATGTGATGTTTTAGCAAATTTAGAAGAAATTCTTTTTTTATGATACAGAGGATAAGCTATTCCATCTATATATCCCACACTCGTTTTCCAAGTCATTTGGGATTATTTAAGCAGTATTTCCTGTTGGACAGCAAAATTCTTCTGTGAAAAAGGCTAAAGACAAAAGGGATTAAGGAAAAGAGGAAAATATTATTTAACATATGTGCATCAAAATGATTATTTTCAATATCACTATTAGCTTAATAAAATAATGAGATCTGAACAGCAGCAAATTTTTCAGTCATGTGGCAAAGTTATCAATATAACCTTGCAGCTTTAGAACAACCACACCATCATGCCGAAGTTACAGAGACTTCATTTAAGGAGGACTTATGCGACCTCCTCCAAGGAGCCAAATTGCCAATATAAACAAGTCTGAAGCTCTACAGCAAGAACTGCTAATATAAAGATATATGGCCAATTGGTCAATAATTTACAGATATCTCTGTGGGAAGATATCTATGTGAAAGAAAATCAATAAAACAAGCATTTTTTGATATATAATATACAATTCATAAAACAAGGCACATGTTAAAATGATGATGTACAGAGAACCAAACAAGTGAAGCAGATATAAAGAGTTTGATAAGACACATAACAAAATAGTGTGTAATATAGCTTAGTACTCAGAGATAAGAGGAAATTCAAACACATAGCAAAAAGAGGCATATTAAAATGTTAAATTTTTAGGTTCGGTAATTTTCAAACAATTATTTAAGATGAGTATGACCAATAATATTCTTATTTACAAAACCAAATGTTCCTAAAATATTTTTTACTCTTCTCTCTTCTGTACAATATCATCTCCTTATTTCTTTTCTTTTGAAGCATAACGTGGTGATCATACAGTGGCATATAACTATATAATTTACACATGTTGTTGTTGTTAGGTGCCGTCAAGTCGGTATCTGACTCATAGCGACCCTCTGTACAACAGGGGAAACACTATTGTCAGTGCTTCTCTGCTGTTCTTAGGGTTTTCAATGGCAGATTAATTTTTGGGAGGGGGTTGCCAGTTCCTTCTCCCAAGCCTACAGCTTCTGGTGTTTCCAGGCAGTCTCCCATCCAGGTACTAACCAGGCCCGACCCTGCTTAGCTTCTGAGATCTGAGGGGATCAGATGCCACAGGGCTACAGTTGCAGGCAATTTACACATAGTGCATTTAAAAGTTTCTAAAATCAATGAGTGGTTCCCTGGCCTTGGATTTGAAACACATTTCTTTAAGTCATTTACACAATTATTATAATTGTGTAAGATCAAGAATACAGATCAAAAATACAACACAGGCTGATTAATAAATAGGAAATAACAAAGTTAACATAAAGTTTTATTAAGCATCAAATTTAGTGTTCTAGAGTGAAAAAGACTAAAAAGTAAATGATCAGTTTGGTACTTAGGTATTTCTTCAATTTTTAGAACAGATTTATCAGACCATCAAAAGACTTCTTTCAATAATTGAAGTTAGATCATATACACTAAAAATCATGTGTTTGAGTCAAAGTATTTTCATGCACTAATTGTACTTAATTCTCATCTTAATGCTTCTAGAAAAGCTTTCTCTATCAAATCTAAATTTTACTTTAGTACTTCTATTTCTTTAACCTTTATCTTAAGAAATTTTATTATAAAATAGAGAATTTGGCAAGATGTATATTGTAGATTTTATAGCAAAATTGTGGAAACAAGGAAATTATTCCAGTAAGGCTCTCATAAAGTAGGGATGATATTGATGCAACTCTATGAATACATGGAAAGAAACGGGGATATAGCCCATAATTGCATAGTTTTTTTAACCACATATTAATCAAAAAGTTTCATTAGTTATGTAAATTGATACAAGTGTAACCAAAAATGATGCAATAGATGCACAATGGAATGAGCATATGCTTTACTAATCTGTACCCCACTAACATTTATTAATGAAAAAAGGTAGAGATGTTGTTGTTGTTGGGTGCCCTCGAGTTGGGCACAACATAATGAAACTCTATGCAACACTAAGACATTTCTGTCACTATGTCAGTGCTTCTCTGCTATACCTTAGGGTTTTCAATGGCTGATTTTTTGGGAGATTGTTTTTGGAGTGGGCAGCCAGGTTTTTCTCCCATTTTTTCAGGGCTGGAGATCAAACCCAGAGCCTCAGAGTACACAAAGCAGCATTTTACCAACTGAACTAAACCCTAGCCCCAAAGTAAAGATTGTTATCATTGTTAGGTGCCATGGAGTTGGTATCCAACTAATAGTGACCCTACATACAACAGGGGAAACACTTGTCAGTGCTTCTCTGCTGTTCATAGGGTTTTCGATGGTGGACTGATTTTTCAGAGTGGGTCTCTGGGTCCCTCTCCCAATAGTAAATATAGGAGTGTTAAATTCTATATGTGGTATCATATGTAAATCAAAAGAATACAGAAGAAAATCCAAAGTTAATGTATTAGGCTGTAGAATATCCATGTTGCATAACCCTGCAGGTCAACCTCCTATGGAAATCATACAAAGAAGCATATCAGATCAACAGACACATACACATTCAGCATGTTTTTTCTTTTCAACAAAGCTAAGAAGATGTATAACCCAAAATTGCACACAAGGATGTGTATATTCTCCCAAAAAGAAGCAAGATAAGGAAGAAGCCACATAATATTAAATGGGAAAAAAAGAAATGGACTAACAGATTCCCATGTTGTCTTTTAGATGAAAATGTTATGCACTGGTAGATCTCAGAAAACTATCATCCAATAAGACTGAATTTCTAAATGAAATACATATTTTTATTGGAAATTTTTAATGTACAACTTACTGTGTTTCATTCTGACATGTATGTCATTGTGACATTTCTATATATGTGTTTCATTGTACATTGCACACATAACCCTCCCTTACACTCCTGTGCCCCTCCTCCGCGATCTCCCACCCCTCTACCAATGGCCTCCTTTCTACTTGCATGTCTTTTTGTGGGGATATTTATCTATTCCCGTGCATCCCATTTATGATTTAAGTCCAAGCTTTTTTCTATAGTGATCTATATTTTTACATTGTCAGCAGTATTACATGAATAATCTAGTCCATTTGCATTATTGCCATCCATTGGTATTGTTAGTATTATTATAATTATTTCCCAAACTATTAAAGATGGATTGTTTACTTTGAGGTCAAAATGCATATTTTCTAAGGTTGAAAGGCCATAATTTTGATGACAAACTTGATTTTGTGAGTGGGATGAACAGGGCTGATGCCGGTACTCTACAGTCACGATGGGGTTCAAATTATTTTAGGACCAGTACTCCACAGTCATGATAGGGTTCAAATTATTTTAGGAAACAAAGTTATGTATGCACATCAACCAACCACTCTAGCAGAAATAAGTAAATCTGTGCCTCTAGGTAAGTGATATTTTGCTTTGCAAGAAAAAAAATCATCTTATGAAAATGCCCCAATATTCTACTTCCCTTATAAACTGGAATATTATCATGAATAATTGTTCACAAAACTCCACCTAATTTAGTTATGCTTCATGACAAAAGGAACTGATGCAGTAACATGCAACCAATATGAAAAAGTGAATTCAATAGCATCAAAGACTATGAATAGATTTGTCTTTCAGGCATCCTCAATTAACATCAGTTCAATTGTATTTGTTGGACTGGGAGGAAAACTCAGTGGTAAAGTGCTTACAAAATATATATGAGTCCCTGAGTTCAACTCCCTACTACTGAAATAAAGTAAAATAAAATAAAATAAACATCGCTCTTAATCTATTTTCTTATTATGGAATTCCAAATATATACATGTTAAATCACTTCATCTTGCAATGCAGGTTTTGGATGTTCTAGGTTTGATTTTTTTTCAGTCTTTTCTCTTTTTTTTTTCTTTTTTTTAATTGGTAATTTTAAATATACAACTTAATGGGTTTCATTATGACATTTCCATATATACATTTCATTGTACATTGCTCACATAACTTCCCCCTTATCCTCTCATGATCCTTCTCTTTCCAATTTAGGTAAGTTCCATCAAGTACAACTGTATCTTGGATCACTAGTCCTTGATTAACTGTTTTCTACTTAGGTGCTCTCAAAAGATCTTCTTAATTTCTATTCCTGAGATTTTTTCACTTACAATGATGCTCAGCTCTTTGTTGATATACCCCTTTTGTTTATACATGCTGCACACCTTTGCCTCTTGAACCTTTTGTGTATTAAATATAACTTATTTTAATGCACTGCTTCATAGTCCCAGCATCATTGTAATATTTGTTTTCTATTATTACTTACTTTATCTCTTACCATTGTGGGATTTATTTACTTCTTTGTGGATCTTATACTATTTGATTTAAAACATGACATTTTTATAACAAAGTAGGAAATGAGATAAAAATTCTTGTCACTGGAAGTTTTCACTTCTTTTTCTAGAAATTTAACATTAGGGCTTGAGTCAAATTAGTAAGAAATCAAACTTTTTTTTTTCCTGAGGTGGGGGGTGCTGTTGTTGCTAAGATTACTCTCAGTGCACCACAAGCTTGGAATTCCTCCAGTGTTACCTTGCCCTTATAGTGGAAGCTGACTTGCTGGGGGGATTTCCTCAGTATTCTTCCCCTTCAGCTGCAGACTGGTTCAGCCTCTCTTTGGAAGTGGAGAAGTCTCCTGGTCTTAGTTTCAAAGCAATCTCAGTAACCTCCTTTTCTGCCGTGGAAGACAATGCTTAATTACTCAAGTCAGGATTTTCCTACGTCTCCCTTAAAGGTAAAGGGCTTTTTTGGTTGGTTCCTTTGTACTGAGTTTTCTCATCAACTGAAGTGAGCCTTCACCTAGGGGGAGCAAATTTTCTGGTCATTTCCCTGGTAGTTGGAGGATTATCTCTGTAAAGAGATTAGGTAAGTGGGAGTTGGTTACAAACAGGACTTAATGACTTTTCCATAGTGGAAGCTCCTACACTTTTACAAGTTTGCCTCATAACTGAATCCTTTTCCATGTTTTTTCCTGCCTTTAATATCTCATGTGAGGGGCTGGGGATATCTTTACTGAGATATATACAAAAGGAAGCAAATCAATTCACTATAGAAAAATAAATTCTTCAAATTAATAAGAGAATTTAATGCATCAGGAAAAACACGAAAGTGCCCCACAAGAAAAAATATATCCAAAAAAGGCAAATGAGCAGTCACTCAACATTATTAGTCAGGGTGAATACAGAAGTTTGAACCACAGTGGAGACAGAAAATTACCCCTGCCAGAATGGCAAAAGATGAATATATTCATCAAAAGACCTACATAAAATCACTCAGATAACCTTTACATGTTATTTCACAAAGGTGAAAAACAAATGTATATGCTTCTAAAATATATTTAAAATTTTGCAAAAATACATATGCATATATATAAATATATACATATGTAATAATCCTAAAAGAAACCCTAAATATCAATTAATTATACCTTCTAGTGAAAGAAAAAATAAGGGCACAATTTTTGGAATATTTTTTAAATTAAATATATGAATTCATGTATCAAAATGGTATTTTTCTTGTAAAAAGACATCCAGAAAACACAAACTTGAAAAATTTAAAAAACATTATAAAGGGTTCTTCAGGAGAGCCATAAAATCATAAATATGAAATCACTTACCAAAGGAAAGTTTCTGAGGTTGACTTTCTTCTAGGAATCAATTATCTGCCAAAATTAGTGGAGAACATTCACCAGATTATCAAGGGAAAAAAAAGCCTGTCTGGAAGACTTTGTCTATTATATCCAATAAAGGTATTCTTAATGGTATTGAAAGTTTGATGATATATTCATGTCAAAGATGTTGTTTTAAATAGCATTTTCATATATGTTGGTGGTTGTTTTTGTTAGGTGCCTTCTAGTTGGGTCTGATTCATAGCAATCAAACGTACAAAAGAATGAAACACTCCCTGACACTGTGCCATGCCTGGCAGTATTATTAGTGTTACTCTGCTGTTCATAGGGTTTTCAATGGCTGATTGTTTTGGGAGTTGATTGCCAGGTTCTTCTCCCAAGCCTGCAGCACCTGGTATTCCCAGGCAGTCTTCTATCCAAGTACTAACCAGGCCCAACCCTGCTTAGCTTGTGAGATCTGAAGGGATCAGATGCCACAGTGGTATGCTTATAAGAAATAAATCTTATAGTCTAGTCTAATTCAATGCAAGCTGACATAAATTCTTCATACTCAATTTTTATTAGAAAAATATTGAATAATGCAGAAATCGTGGTAGTTTACATGCTAGCATGTTAACATTTTATGCAATCGGGAACCAAGAAACAGCTGAATGCAAAATACTCTAGCTGGCTCCATATACAAACTCCAAAGAAAGAATATTAAACACGTTGCTCATTGACCCTTAGTCCTTCACCTTGATTAATTCTGTCTTATAAAAGTTTAATTGGTGATTCTTACAGATTTTGCCAATTTATCCTTGTCCCAGTAACTGAACAGCCCTGATTCTTCCTTATTCTCTATTCTATTTTTTCCATGTTGCTTATCTGAACATTAATAGGTAGTTTTTTTATTTATTATTAATCAAGATTTTTAAAATATTTCATATTGTACTATTATTTTATTTGGATTTTTATTTCTCTATGAGCACTGTAGTTAAGAAGCTCAATGATTTTTGAGGGGCTTAACATTTATCTTATTTCTTCCATAAGTCTAGAATAATATTAAAGAAAAGTTTTCTTAAGACATATATTACATAAAACAAAAGTAGCTCTAATTTTAAATCTATGAAATTGTATATGTACAATATTGTTCATTTATCATTAGTGTTTAATATATCTGAAACATATGACTAATTTTTTATAATGCAACTGATCAAAAACGATACAACATGAAAGAAGAAATCATATATAATTTGAAGCATATTTCAGCAAAGTTATATTTTAATTTATAAAAGCATGTTGAAGAACAATGTGAATATTATGCAACTACTTATGTATAAGTTATGAAAATGATAAATAGCTAAATCATGTGTAAAAGACACAGAAGAAAGTAATAGTTGAGGTGGTAGAGAAGGGTGGAGTGAGATAATCTGTTAGTTACGTACCTCTTTTATAGTAATCTTAAACAATAAAAAAACATATTTCAATACAAAGCTGAACCAATATCTTCAAATGAAGTAAGCTCAAGTAGAAGCATTAATCATCTCTTGATAATGAACTTTGGATTTTTTATTTGGAGATTATGTTCTGTGTTTTCATAATGTGAAATACTTCAGTGTATATCAATGAAAAGAAATAGCACAACTTTATGAGACTTGGGGACTATAACCCAAATAAGTTTTACTATATACTAGCCATAAAGCTCCATAAACTCTGTGGGTCCATGAAAATGTTGCTAGAAGTGATGTAAAGGATTCATAATGGAAAAAACCAATGCTGTGTTACTCTGTACCCCATCATCATTTACTAATAAAGGACTGCCCCAAAAAGAAATAGGATGAAAACTAATCAGAGTCTAAAGTGTTAAACAATTCTCAAATTTGAAATATCATAGTCTTTGGGGACTTTTATTTGTATATAGTATGTATTCTTATGATGAGTAAGTGTAGGCTGGGAAGTGAATACTGTATCTCTTCATGTATATGTTGTTACCCTCTTCCCTGCACCTATGACTGTATGATGTTTTTGCTTTCATAAAATACTTTAAACTAGAGAAGTTTTTGTTTAACACGACTTCAGTTAAATCAATCAACTCCAAGTCCTTCACATAAGTTTTTTTTTTTTCTGATTTGTCTAGCTTTTTAAACTTAGTTTGCATCAGTTTTCTAACAATTCAAAAATATTACAAAGCCCAGGGCGCGGTGGCACATGCCTGTAATCCCAGTGGCTTGGGAGGAGGAGGCAGGAGGACTGCAAGTTCGAGACCAGAGACAGTCTGCGTAATTTAGCGAGACCCTGTCTCAAAAAAGTAAAAAAAATGGGCTGGGGGCACAGCTCAGTGGTCCAGCACTTGCAAAGCATGCAGGCAGGAGGCTCTGGGTTCAACACCCAGTACTGAAAAAAAAAAAAAAAAAAAAAAAAAATTACAAAGCAAAGAAATTACCAGAAAACTAAGATCATGACATGTTTCTGGATAAGTCACTATTTAGATAGGTTCTGCTGTCTTCACTGACATTAATATTAATTTTCAAAAAAATGCTTAAGAAAATATGAGAAGGAAATAAGGCAAGTGGCTTGGATTATTTTTGTCTTTTAGAAATTATTTTGAAATTCTACACATTCAGGAAAAGCAAACTTTTTAAATGTGAATTCTAGTTTTGCATTAAGTTGGGCAACTTAGTGGCTTAATTCAGTGACATAAAAATGTTGAGGGGCAGCCAAGCACATAATAGTACATTAACCAGATGGACTGATAAGACAGGAAAATGCATTTTTATATATTTGTAGTTAATTTTACCATAATTAATGCTGACTTCTTTTGTGTTGCATTTGAATCTTTTAATTCCTTCAATTATGCCACTCAAATTCTTGTATTCAAAATTTTGTCAAGAACACAAAAAAGATTGATTACCACCAGTGGATAATCAGTGCCTTCCTGTTTGACTGTGATTTCTGATGACATGATTTAGAATTTTTTTGAAATCTCCAGACCAATTCCATATTGTTAAGATAATTAAACTCTCAATAGCTGTTAAATACCAAAAGCACTTCTCATGTGTGACTTGTTGTTGCTAAGTGCCTTCGAATCATGTGTGACTTAGGGACTAAATATGGTATCATGAATGCTTTATTATATGCACACCAGCAAAGTGCCACTAAATAATTTTGTCTACTTGCATCCTAGTTCTGATGACTTTGGAAAAAATATCATTGGGTGGTAAGGAGGTCAACTGATCAATATTTCTATAGCTCTAAACATAGATATGTAGCATTATCAAGAATACAACAAATATCCCACTTATCTGAATAAAAATAATTCTTAGGCTATATACACATGGTCTTGGGAGCTCAATAATTGTACAACATTAAGCACTGGTTGAAATTTTATTAATTCTTTGTTTTTTTGGAACATACCTATTTTTATTAAGAACATAGTAATTTTATCATCAATTTATAATCTCATCTAAAAGCTCTGATATTTACCAAAATGTAGCATCTGTATATTGTTCTTCAAAAGATTGTCTTGAATTCTATTCTGTTAATACTATAATTACTACTACTCTACCTGATATTAAAATATTACAATAAATGTAGTTCAATACATTTCATCCAATGTTATAATAACAACATAAGATCTTAGAAGTAGAACTGATTTTTTCTTGTTGCATTTTGTGGATTATCTTCATTACACTATTTTTTTATTTTCAGAATTTCCTTTGAAAATATCATATAGATTTTTAAATTTTATATAAACTAAATTTCTACCCTTAGTATGCAAATTAACTCATGTACATTCATTATAGTTGCTGATATATTTGAATTTCATAATGCTATGATTTTTATGTTTTTATTTTGCTTGATTCATTTTTATAGAGCTGGGATTTAGCACAGGTGGTAGAGCGCTGCGCTGCAGTCTCTGAGATCCTAAGTTCAATTCCCAGCTCCGCAAAAAAAAAAAAAAAAAAAAAAAAAAAAAAAGGGAGAAGTGCCTGGCAATCCACTCCCAAGGCAATCCCGAAACAGCCATTGAAAACCCTATGAGGGTCGCTATGAGTCGGATACCGACTCGACGGCACCTAACAACAACAACAACAACATTTTTATAAGTACCTATAATTGATCTTGCTTTGTCCATGTGTTATTTTCCTCTAAGTTGTTGAAAGTAAAGCATACTATTTCTACTTTCCAGTTAGTTATTTTTAATGTTTTAAGGTGTGCATTTTAATTTCTCTCTAGCAATTTCTGGACATTGTCTGTGCGTGTGTGTGTGTGTGTGTGTGTGTGTGTGTGTGTGTGTGTGTGTGCATGTTTGTATTCTCATATATAATTCTATTTAAGAACTTTAACAATATTTCTAGAAAGTATTTTCCTCTTGTCCTGTTCCTTCTCATTTTGAGGTCCTCTGGCACTTTATTGTCAGATTATTGGTTTTTGAAAAAAACAAAAATTAGGCTCAATAATTTATACTTCATTTTTAAACATTTCTCACCTTTCAAGCTTTTTAAAAAAATTATTAAAATATATTTTTAGTTATAGTATGAAGTGATAAAATATTATGACACAAAATTGTTTTCAAAGTACACAAATGGATGAATGATTGTTCATTACCCAGCAAAACTAAAGATATATTCAGTGTAAAAATAGTATAATGTTCCAGGTACCATGGCACATGCCTATAATACTAGCTATTCCGAGGGATGAGGCAAGAGGATCACGAGTTTGAGATCAGAGACAGTCTGGTCAATTTAGCAGGGCTCTGATTAATAAAGCCCCTAGCAAAATCAGGCAAGTAAATACATAGGTGGAACGGGAAGGGGAAATTTTTGTTCTGTAAATAGCCAGATATTTATACACACACACACACACACACACACACACACACACAGACCATGTGGTATCTTTTCCAATTATTCAACTCCTCCATTGTGTGGTAAAATCAGCCAAAAAATAATACAAAGGCAAAATGAATATGCCTGAGTTTTTATGATACTTTGTTAGTAGAAACAATCAGTGATTGGAGTTAGACATAGTGCATCTAGTTTTCCAGATTCTGAATGTTCTAAATGTTAATTGTGATTTCTTTGAGCTTCAAAATTAGTACTGTTTTTAAATATTTTATTAACATGTAATGCATATTTTGAAATGGGCAACTATAAATATCCAGCTTAATAAATTTACAAACTGAGTAAATTGGTTCAATTGACAAACAGAATGGATTAATATTTGTTTCTTTATGTTTTTAGAACTTTCAAAAATGCATGTATTGTGCAATATTGCTTATGTGTGATGCACAGTAAAATATGAATAAATAAATATTCTTTGAAAATATACCTAGTAAATTACATGATATTTCCATTACTCATTCCCCGAATCTTATTTTAGAGTGGAAGATATTCTAAAGAATATTAACAGTAAATTGTTTTAGGAGATATGTTAGTAAAGTAGCCTTATTATCCTAAGACAGACTTTGGTCTTCTCCATGTTTCTTGGACACCACAATATCAAAGAATTTTTCCTAAGTGTGAAATTTCTCAAATGTGCCTGATCACTCTGTAAAGCTACTTATATTCAAGTCCATCTTGCTATCTCCTATAAGGACAACCACTTTATATCTGTTTCCCGAATTTTTTTCACATAGCTTCTCAGAAACATTACATTAACAAATATTTCTCATTCCTCCTGAATATTCAAGATATCTTCCCCAATTAGATCTTTCTCAGTAGCTTGTAATTATGATTCTGTCTTGAATTAAATAAATATTTATCTAGATTCACCCCTAACCTCAACTTTATAGAGATCACTTTATTTCTTGATTTCTACTAAAAAAAAAAAAATAGCACCTCTCTCTGTATCTGTCTCAAAGAGGTATAACCTGTTCAATCACTAATTCCAATTTAGAAGACAGGCTATTCTTTGTTTTTAGAACTGGCTTCTAATTTCTGACTCTGAGTCACATAACCGCTTTGGTTAAATTTAATTCAATCCAGTGATTAATGAATCAATTTATGATGTATAAATTAGTCACAATCTAGTTAAAACTTTCCATTTTTATTTTCTACATAGAGTCTCAGGTTTTATATTCAAGAATGAGGGAAGTGAGTGGGAAGAGAAGTCAAATACCTATTGTGAAGAGCAGCACATTTTGGGACATGTTCAGCTCATTTTATATGCTACAGTCTACAAAGGATGGATTCTATTCAAAAATGAGAAATAAAAAGCTTTGAAGCAATCTGGAGAATGTCAGATATGAATCTCATGTGGTCCTTTGGTTGAAGCCATAGCACTCTCTGCCCTGCCAGGTTACTCTATTATATGACTTTCTGTTCTGTAAGAACTTGCAGGGCCCACTGAAGCCTGAAGAGTCCTCTCAATTGCTCTCCTGTCATGATGACCCTGTTACGCCTAGGTCCAGTAGTATCTCTCCTCTTTTTCCTAAATCTGTTAATGTGATATTCACATAATAGTTACTATAGTCTAAATATTACCTGGAGATCCTAGTGATGGTGGTGGGACTTGTTTTATTCTCAATACTCAAATGTTAGAGAGCAGGTATGTGAAGGTAATTAAACAACTTCTGGGCTTATTTATTTATTCATTTTAGTACCAAAGAGTTGAACCCAGGGCCTTCTAAGAGCTCTACCACTGAGTTGCACCCCATTACACAGGCTTCCTCTGTCCTGAAATTTGCAATCCTTCTACCTCAGCCTCTCTAGTTTCTGGGATTATGGGTGTGCATCACAGCACTCAGCTGTGTATGCTATTCTAAAAGTATGTTCTATTCTCTCTAACTAGAAAATAGGGAATAGGAGGTGACAATGAATTTCATTCTTCTGGTCTACATAAGACATCTGGTCTTCCTGTCTGTCACCTAATTCATTAACAGTTTTTTCTGTGTCTCAAAATTCAACATGTTAACAACACTTCGGGTCTTCTGGTCTTCATAAACTGCATATATCAACTGGTACATATAGTGAATATTTTGTGAACATTGGTTACAGGAATAAAAATACTTTAAGGCA
Source organism: Pedetes capensis (assembly GCA_007922755.1). Lineage (NCBI taxonomy): Eukaryota > Metazoa > Chordata > Mammalia > Rodentia > Pedetidae > Pedetes > Pedetes capensis. Next base: position 25,218 of record VMDO01017324.1, on the reverse strand, counting down.
TACTTTTAAAGTGCTGTCTGGCTTATTTATTTGCTTATTTATTTATTTTTTTATATTTACCATTCACTCCTTATGAACTTAAATCCAGCCATTTCTCTATTAAATAACTACCAGAAAAGTGCATGAAATACAGTGGATAATTTTCAATGTCCTTTACCATATTTCTATTGACTTTTTTTACCAACTTTTCTATAATTTTTCAATTTTTATTATGGAAAAATTTTATCCTATATGAAATATCATAGTATAATAAATATGCCTTTCTTTATTATCTAACTTCAGTAATTACAAATTCATAAGTAACCTTTTTTCATTGATAGCCTCACATGCTTTTCCTTCTACTGTGCTAATTTATTAGTAGATACTGTCACATATTTAACACAAAAGGACTCCTTTTACAAGCTTAACTACAAAATTCTCTGATCATCTCGTACATCTTAAACATTTTTGAATCAGAATTCAGAAGGGGGTAAGCTTTTTAATTTATGGATCAGTTTCTTAAGACTTATTAATCAATAGATATTCTCATATTTTTGTCTCACATTTTATTGGTTGAATAAATTTGTCACTTCCCTCTATTATTAAGAGATACCTTCCTTTAGATCTTGATGAATTATTTATTTGAGTTTCCTCATATATTCTGGCCACTCTCCTTTTTAATCTTAATATTTTTTCCCATAGGTCCATAAGATATTACTCTTTGCATAGTTTAAGTTGTTATTTTCATATTCATGATCCAGCTAACTAATGGTAACATGTATCTGTTGATAAGGCAGAAAATGTAGGTAGGCCCACTGAAAAACATAAGGCCAAGAACAAAGGTGAAAGCAAAATGTTTTGGTAGTCCCAGAGTAGCACCCAAAGTAGGTCAATTCTCAGCCAATGAATATCTATACACTCCTATCCTCACACACAGATAACAAAATAGTGAAATAAATACTATATCCTCAAATTGTCTATATGAACTTCTCCATAAAAATATAAACATCTAAAAAATGAAACTGATACCTTTAAGTAATGGAGAAAAAATCAAGAAAACATAGGAAAATTAAATAGGGAGTGTCATTGAAAAGTATCTCACTTAAGTAGAGATAGTGAAACAGGTGAGATATTGATAGTAAGAAAGTGTATTCCAGAAAGAAGGCAAAATCATGAGAAGCTTATTTAAGAAATAACAGGGAAGCCAGCCTGATAGAATATAAGTGAAGAGAAAAATCTTGGTATACAAGATCCAAGACATAATAGGGGAGATTTTAGGGGGAAAACCAAGTGCTCAGCTTTGATATTAAGATCAAGACAACTATTATCCATCCAAAGAGAGATATCAAGCAGACAATTGAAAGGTTCTTGGCACAAAATATAAGTTTAGAAGCTGTCAGTGTACAGATTGTATTTAAATAAAAGAAATTGATGAGAACACCAGAAAAGAGAGGAGAGAAGGGAAAAGAAATCTAATGATTTATTTGTAGGTTAGTTTAGAGCTTAAAGACCTGAGAGATGAGAGATAAACAGCAAAGAGAGAGGAACAGTTAAAAGATGAAAAAAATATGAATGAATTTTGTTTCTGGAAGCAAAATAAAAAATTAATTTTGGAGAAAGAACAAGAGAAAAGCTGATCAACTGTGTAAAATGCTGTTAGTAAGGTTTACCAACCAGAGTAGGGAGAATTGATTATTATGCTTAGCAACATGGAGGTTTTTGATGACAACAAGAACAGTTTTAACCACTTTAAGACAAGGACTATTTAAAGTTGATTTATGTGAAAATAGAAGAATCATTGAAAAGCATAAGTGTAGAAAATTCTTTTGAGGATGATTTTCTAAACAGTACTGGAAAATAGTGTGGCTCATCCAGGGGAAGGTGGAATTGAGTGGATATTTTTTCTTCCCTCTATTTTACTATGGAGTTATCTGATAGGAAAAGCTCTGGTGGCAAGGCAGAAGGTGATGATTCAGACAGAGGTGAGAACAAATTTGTTCAGGTTCCTCAGTAAATAATAAAGAATGGGCTCTAGTAAGCAAGTGGAAAAGCTTGACATTAATTCCAAGTATAGATTATTCATAATAACAGAAAACAGAATTTAGAAGTAGGTTGGTTGTTTTGTTGTTGATTTTAGTTGCCCTGTAAGAACAACAAAAAGTTTCAATGTTCTTTTCTGATTTCTTTCTTTTTTACTTCCAAAGGAAAATAAAGCAAGAGATAAGCAGAGTTATTAGAGATCTGAGAAAATTTGGAGAACAAATAATAATTACCCAGCAGACTAAAAAAGTGAAGAAACTAAAAGAATACAGTACAATTACATCATCATTAAAGATCCACCTAAAATCAGTCATCATAGACTCAATCTTTATGCTCTTAGTATAACAACATAGTTTAATCAAGTTTAGTCAGCTATACAAGATATATATATATATATATATATATATATATATATATACACATATATACATACACACACACGCATATATATACATACATATATGTATATATATATATACATATATGTATATATATATATATATATACATATATATATATATATATATATATATATTCTTCAAGATAAATGGAGAAAAGTTTGAATTGTCTAAGATTTTTCTTATTTGGTTCTACAATCAACACTCACTTAAGCAGCTGTCGAGAAAATAAAAGATGTATTGTACTGGGAAAAGCTGTTACGAAAGACCTCCTTAAAGTGCTGAAAAGCAAAGGTATAACATTGAAGACAAATGTGTCCCTGACTCATGCCATAGTATTTTCATTCATATCTATGGTTGTGAAAGCTGGATGTTGAAAAAAGGAGACAGGAAAAAATCTTATTCTTGAATTATGGTGCTGGAGATGAACATTGAATATACTAAGGACTGAAAAAAGAACCAACCAATGTGTCCTACAAGTACAACCAGAGTGCTGTTTAGAAGACAGGATGGCTACACTGCATATCATGTATTTTGGACATATTATCAGGAGGGACCAATCCTGGAGAAGAACATCATGTTTGAGAGAGTGACAGGTCAATGAAAAAAGGAAGACCTTCAATTAGATGGATTGACACAGTGTCTACAACAATGGGCTTAAACATAAAGAAGATCATGTGCCTGACACAGAATCATCTTGGACAACTTCAATCATTTCTCCATTTATCATGAAGTTGCTTACTAACCCAATTGTAAGGATTTTTGTTTTGTTGATGGTGAAGGACAATCCATACTGAAGGCTATGTTCTTTGATCTTCGTCAGTAAATGTTCCAAATTCTCATCAGTTTCAGCAAGCAGAGTTGTCATCTGTATAACACAAGTTGTTACTGAGTCTTCCTCCAATTGTGAGGCCACATTCTTCTTCATAAAGCTCCTTGGATTATTTATTCAGCATAGAGATTGAAGGGGTACAATGAAAAGATACATCCCTGATGCACACCTTGTTCAACTTTCAACCAGAATGTTTCCTTGTTCTGTTTGAATGACTGCTTCCTGGTCCATGTATAGATTCCTCTTGAGTACAATTAAGTGCTCTAGTATTCCCATTCTTCACAATGTGATCCATAACTTCTTATGATCCACACAGTCAGATGCCTTTGTACAGTCAATAAAACATAGATAGACATCTTTCTGGTAGACATAGACATATATAAACATCAGGCTAAGCTTTTGGCTAATATCCATCTGACATCAGCTTTTATGTCCATGGTACCATACACTCTTCTGAATCTAGCTTGATTATCTGGCAGTTCCCAGTCTATATACTGCTGAAATTGCTTTTGAATGATCTTAAGCAAAAATTTCCTTCCTTGTGATATTAATGATCATTGTTGTTGTTGTTGTTAGGTGCCGTCGAGTCGGTATCCGACTCATAGCGACTCTCTGTACAACAGGGGAAACACTATTGTCAGTGCTTCTCTGCTGTGCATAGGGTTTTCAATGGCAGATTGATTTTTGGGAGGGGGTTGCCGGGTCCTTCTCTCAAGCCTACAGCTCCTGGTGTTCCCAGGCGGTCTCCCATCCAGGTACTAACCAGGCCTGACCCTGCTTAGCTTCCGAGATCTGACGGAATCGGATGCCCCAGGGCTACAGCTGCAGGCTAATGATCATTAGGTAATTACAATATTCAGTTTTATTCCCTTTCTTGGCAATAGGCACAAATATGTATGTCTTCCAGTCAGTGGGTGAGATAGCTGTTTTCCAAATATCTTGGCATAAACAAGTTAGCACCTCCAGTGCTGCATCTATTTATTGAAACATCTCAATTGGTATTCCATCAATTTCTGGAGCCTTGTGTTTCACCAATTCCTTCAAGGCAGCTTCCAGTTTTTCCTTCAGTCCTGTTGGTTCCTTATCACAAGCAACCTCTGAAAATGGTTGGTCATCCACCTATTCTTTTTGGTAAAGTGGGCTTGTATATTCCTTCCATCTTCCTTTGATGTTTCTTGCATCATTTAATATTTTCCCCCATAGAATCCTTCACTATTGCAACCTAAGGCTTGAAGTTTTCTTCAATTCCTTAAGCTTGAGAAAAACAGAGCATATTCTTACCTTTTAGTTTTCTATCTCCAGCTCTTTGCACATGTCATACTATTTGGTTTTTTTCTCCTTGTGCTGTGCTTTGAAATCTTCTGTTTAGCTCCTTAATTTCATCATTTTTCTTTTAATATAACTGTTCAATGTTTAAGGACAAGATTCAGAGTCTCTTTGGACATATAAATTGGTCTTTTCTTCCTTTCCTGAATATTTAATAACCTTTTTCTTTCCTCATCAATAATGTATTTGATGTCATGCCATAACTCATCTGATCTTCTATCATTAATGTCCAATGCATCAAATCATTTCTTGAGGCGGTCTCTGAACTTAGGTGGGATATACTCAAGTTAATACTTTGGCTCTTGTACTTTGTTCTAATTTTCTTCAGTTTCAGTTTGAACCTGTATATGAGCAGTTGATGGTCTGATCCATAATGAGCACCTGGTCTTCTGATGCTTGATATTGAGCTTTGCCATCACATCTTTCCACAAATGTAGTCAGTTTTGTTTCTGTATATTCCACCTGGTGAATTCTATGTGTATAGCTACTGTTTATGTTAGCAAAAAAAATATATTTGCAAAGAAAGGTCACTGGTATGACAAAATTCTATCATGCAATTTCCAGCATCTTTTCTGTCACCAGGACCATATTTTCCAACTCTTGTGTCGTCTTCTTTGTTTCCAACATTTGCATTCCAGTCACCAGTAATTATCATCCTGAGTGCACGTTCAATCTATTTCAGATTGCAGAAGCTGGTAAAAATCTTTACTATCTTCATTTGTAGTCACAGTAGTGGGTATGTAATTTGAATAATAATCATATTAACTGGCCTTCCTTGTAGAGATAAGGATATTATTCTATTATTGCAACTTTGTACTTCAGAACAGATCTTGAGATGTCTTTAATCTGTCTTTCCCAGTATAATAGATCACATTATTATCTGATTCAAAATGGCCCATGCCAGTCCATTTTAGTTCACTAATGTGTAGAATGCCAATGCTTATGTGATCCATTTCCATTTTGATAATTTGAGAATTGAATACACATGGACTGCCCAATAAACAAACAGATCTGTCATAGAAGAAGTACAGCCAGAGTGCTCCCAGTAAACAAGTATTGCTAGACCTTATCTTCCATATTTTGGACATGTAGTCATGATAGACTAATCCCTGGAGAATGACATCATATTTGGGAGAGTGGCAGGTCAACAGAGAAAAGGATGAATTAACTCAACCAGATGAATTAACATCTTGTCTGCAACAATGGGATTAAACTTGAAAAAGATTTTATGCCTGGCACAGAATCAGGGAGTGTTTCATTCTCTTGTCGCTATGAGTCAGACCCAAATTAATGGCACTTGACAAAAAAAAAACAACAAGCAAATATGAAAAGCAAGAAAGCAATATATGGATTCAAAATGTTGAGTTCATATTCAAGATAGGAATATAATTGATCATAATATCTAAGCTGGAAAATAATATAAAAACAGAGGGCGTAAGGGATTGAGGGATTTTATAGAAGTGGTGAGAGTAACATATAGCTGATTCCAATAAAGTAGTAGGATCGTTGGATACTAAAGTGTAAACACATTTTAAAAAATGATAGGTAATCGAGATTACAGAGAGATAAGAATCACAAATTTTAGGGCAAAATTATCCAGACAACTTTCTATTATGACGGAAATTCTCTCTATCTGTACTTTCTAATATATTAGCTATTAGTCCCACTTTGTTGTTGTTGTTGTTGTTAGGTGCTGTCAAGTTGTGTCCAGTTCATAGCAACCCTCATAGGGTTTGCAAAGGTTGATTGTTTCAGGTTGCCTCAGGAAAGGATTGCCATATCCTTCTCCCATTTTTGGAGTGCTGGGGATTGAACCCTGATTCTCAGAGAATGAAGAATGGCACTGTACCAATTGACCTAAACTCCAGCCCCATTATTCATATTAGTGATATGAAAACATAAAATATGCAACCATCCATCCATTGCTAAAATCAAATCTGGAAACTATATTTGGCTTCTTCCTTGATAGCTTGGCACATGATGTGCCATGTTCCTAGAATAGCTTTTATCTACATACTTCCAGAGAAGGCTGCCAGCCTTATCACAGGTGTGTCTCCTACTTCTCCTGTTCCCCTTTCACAGCAGTGTTACCTGCCTTCCTAGTATGCATACATGACACCTGTAGGATGGGTTATTTCACTGATCACTTGTATCTCTCTTCAATTAGGCTGAAATTCCTAAAAAGTGAGCTTTTATTTTAATAATGTATCTATAGCACCTATTTTAATGCTAGTGCCCAGGAGGTGGGCTGAGATTTAGCTCAGTGGGTAGAGCGCTGTGCTGCAACCTCTGAGGCCCTGAGTTCAATTCCCAGCACCGCAAAAATGGGAGAAGGGCCTGGCAATCCACTCCCAAGGCAATCCCGAAGCACTCAGCCATTGAAAACCCTATGAGGGTCACTATGAGTCGGATACCGACTGGACGGCACCTAACAACAACAACAACAACACCTAGGAGGTATGTGGTTTTATTTGTGGAATGAATACTAGAGAATATAGAATTACTAAAAGAAAGGAAGAAAGCAGAGGGAGAAAGGAAGGCAGAAACAAAAAAGGAAAGAAAGAAAAATGAGAAAAAGAAGAAAGAAAAAGAAAGAAAGAAAGAAAGAGAAAGAAAGAAAGAAAGAGAGAAAGAAAAAAGGAAGGGATGAAGGAAAGAAGGAAAGAGGGAGATATTAGTGCTTTGACTGAGAAGGAAAAAGAAGAGAAGCAAAGGATGGGAAATTTATAGAAAAGAAATATCTTCCACATATTAGAATGTATGCACACATGCACTGTCCTATGAAAGGGCAGGATTTTTACTCATGAAAGTATTTAAATAGATAGCACATAATTACTTGTGAGGACTACATAAAAATAGTTTTGCACTGGGTGGTAGGCTTAACTGAGTAAATTCCAAGTTTCTCAGTGAGTTCCAAGTCCCTTGAATGCAAAGGTATTTTAAACATTAAATAATATCCTAGGCTGTGTATTAGACATCTTTCTGGCACTGCAACAAATACCTCTGACAATAAACCAAATTATACATAGAACAACTTTATTTTTGCTAACAGTTTGGGAGTTTCCGATCCATGATCAAGCAGATCTATTGTTTTTAGGCCAGGGACATTCTAGAGGGACATTCGAGAGCCAAACTACAGTATCTTGATTTTCAATTTCGTAACTTGCCACAAACGGAGATAGCCATGTGATATATACTCTTGCTTACCATTGTTAAAATGGTATAGTTAAAAATTGCAAGTTAGGGACATTAAAAAGTTAATATTCACTAGCATGCATTTTAATAAATGCCATGAATGAAAAAATAAGAATATATAATGTTCTGGGTATTATATATTTAAAATATTTATTTAAAAATACAACAAGATAACTTTACTTCCATCAGAAAATTTGTGAAATTAAATTATTTGTGACTCAGAAATAAGTGGCTCTATGTAGCTAATGTCAGTCAAACATTAAAATTATAGGAAATTATTGAGTGCCAGTGAAAAGGAAATTTTTAAATACAGGTTGATGCTTATACTAATTTTAACAGGAAAAAATGACATGCATTGGAACATTTTTACACATAAGATAAATGAAATATCAGAAAAATGTGCACAGAAATAATAGGAATTGAGTAAGAAAAGCAGCATCAAATAAAGCTGAGAATGAAGATGGAACAGGATAATCCTTCTGAAAATCTTCCTACATTTATGTACTTTTAGCAAAATATACTCTTTAGAATATGGAGAAGTTAGAAAGGGTGCTTACCTAATGCAATTGATTTGATGTGATTGTTGTTGTTGTTGTTGTTAGGTGCTGTCCAGTGGGTGTCTGACTCATAGCGACCCTATGTACAACAAGAGAAACACTATTGTCAGTGCTTCTCTGCTGTTCATAGGGTTTTCAATGGCTGATTGTTTTTTGGGGGTGGGTTTCCCAGTCCGTCTTCCAAACCTACAGCACTTGTGTTCCTAGGCAATCTCCCATCCAAGTACTATCCAGGCCTGACGATGCTTAGTTTCTAAGATCTGAGAGAATCCGGTGCCACTGTGGTACAGCTTCAGGTAGTTTGATGTGATAGATGTCTATTTATTATCCAATTTGCTGCTCTTCCTCTTGTTTGATGGAGAAGATAATTTTTTTTGAAGCATTGGATGTTGAACCCAGGCCCTCATGTATTCTAGGCATGTGTTCAACCACTCAGATGCACACCTTAGCCTCTTTTATATTTTATTTTTTGAAACACGATCTTGCTAAATGGCATAGGATGATTCTGGCTTTGAACTTGTGATCCTTCTGCCTCAGGCTCCCAAGTCACTGGGATTGCAGATGTGTACCATGGCACCTGGCAGAAGACAAATTTTGAGTGGAAAGAATAAATTTGTAAACAAATACTCCATATTCACTTATTCATTGTTATAATTAATTCAATAAATTAATAATAGATTCTAGAAAAGATAAAAGTGACACAGAGTAAAAGAGAAAGCCAATTAAACCCATGGCCATTGCATTATCAATGGCATGTGCTCACCAAAATCTTTGTATTCTCTGTGTGTGTATGTGTGTGTGTTTATGTGTGTATAATTATGTAATCATAACATTTTAAGGTGTGAATACATGTGTTAAATTATCTTTTAATAAAATGATGCAATATTACATGATGATTTTGTCATTATATATGTTTTGCTGTTCTTAGGTGCCATCAAGTTGTGTCTGACTCATAGCTACCTTCATAGGGTTTTCAATGGCTGATTGTTTCACGATTGCCTCTGGAGTGGACTGCCATATCCTTCTCCCATTTTTGCAGTGTTGAGAATCGAGCTTGGGACCTCGGGGACTGCAGAGCAGTGCTCTATCAAATGAGCTAAATTCCATCCCCACCATTATATACAAGCATTCTAAATAGTAACATTTCATTGAGGAATCAAGAACAATTCTCATATTTTGGGGCTTTATAAAGATAAGCAAGAAAAAAAGTACTATTCATAAAAGTTATTATCAGAAATATCAAAGAAACCTAAGATAAATGAATATTTTAAGTGATTACACTCAGTCTTCCATATATGTGGGCTCTGAGAAAGGTGTGTGACAGGCCTGTATACTTTCACCCTATCTCTTCAATTTATACGCTGAGCAAATAATCTGAGAAGCTGGACTTTATGAGGAAGAACGTGGCATCAAGATTGGAGGAAGACTCATTAACAACCTGCGTTATGCAGATGACACCACTCTGCTTGCTGAAAGTGAAGAGGATTTAAAAGATTTACCGATGAAGATCAAAGATCATAGCCTTCATTATGGGTTACGACTAAACATCAACAAAACAAAAATCCTGACAACTGGGTCAGCACGCAACTTCACAATAAATGGAGAAAAGATTGAGGTTGTCCAAGATTTTGCTTTGCTTCGCTCTACAATCAACACTCGTGGAAGCAGCAGTGAAGAAATCAAAAGATGCATTGCTCTAGGAAAAGCTGTGGCAAAAGATGTCTTTAGAGTATTGAAAAGCAAAGATGTCACATTGAAGACGAAGGTGCTTCTGACTCATGCCATGCTATTTTCAGTAGCATCATATGGTTGTGAAAGCTGGACATTGAACAAGAGAGACAGAAAAAGAATTGATGCTTTTGAATTGTGGTGCAGGAGACGTCTATTGAATATACCATGGTCTGCCAAAGGAACCAACAGATCTGTCCTAGAAGAAGTACAACCAGAGTGCTCCTTGGAAGCAAGAATGGTCAGACTGCGTCTTACATATTTTGGACATGTAGTCAGGAGAGATCAATCCCTGGAGAAGGACATCATGTTTGGGAGAGTGGCAGGTCAATGCAAAAGAGGAAAACCCTCCACCAGATGGATTGACACAGTGTCTGCAACAATGGGCTTAAACATAAATAAGATCATTTGCCTGGCACAGAATAGCGAAGTGTTTTGATCTGCTGTACATAGGGTCGCTATGAGTCGGACTCAACTCGACGGCACCTAACAACAACAACAACAACAACACTCAGTCTTCCATATATGTGGGCTCTGCATCCAGAAATTCAACCAACCATTGATCAAATATAGTAGGAAAGAAGTTGTGCCTATATTGAACATGGTCAGATAGCTGAGTTTTTCTTGTCATTATTCTCTAAATAACACAGTTTAACCACTATTTACATAGCATTTACATTGCATTTGTTATTATAAATAACCAAGAGATGAATTCAAATATACAGAAAGATGTGTGTATATATTCTATACCATTTTATATAAGGGACTTGAGCATGTTCAGATTTTTTATCCCTTAAATCCTAGGTCAACTGTACTTATTGAAGACTTTCTCAGAAAATATTGGTATTTAACAGTCCTTTCTATAGGAAAGGATTTTTTGTTTTTTCTCTGTCTTATTCTAGAAATTTTTATTCATTATTTCATTTTATGGAGTATGAATATGATATACCTAGGTGTTGTTGTTGTTGTTAGGTGCTATTGAATCGAGTCCAACTCATAGCGACCCTCATAGGGTTTTCAATGGCAGATTGTTTTGGGATTGCCTTGGGAGTGGGTTGCCACGTCCTTCTCCTATTTTTGCCATGCTGGGAATCGAACTTGGGACCTCAGAGACTGCAGAGTGGCCCTCTACCAACTGAGCTAAATCCCAGCCCATACCTAGGTATAGGGTTTATTTATTTGTTTATTTGTTTATTTCTTTGGTATTTGTATTGTTTACTGAGTTCTTGGATCTGTGGTTTGGTATCTGTCATTATTTTGGACAATTCTTGGGCTTTATTAGCTTAGAATGTTTTTCCTATTTATTAGTGGTTTTTCTTTGATTCCTGTATTCCAAATTGTTTGTTGTTGTTAAGTGCTATGGAGTTGTATCCCACTCAGATTGACATTCAGAAGGTTTGCAATGTAATAACTGTTGGGATTTTTTGTTGTTTAGCATTTTTTCTTTGCATTTTCATTTTAGAAGTTCCTAGTGACATAGCTTCAAGCTCACTGATTCTTTCGTCATTCACATCCAGTGGACTGATGAGGTCATCAAGGACTTTTGTTCACTTCAGTTATAGTTTTTTGATTTTGTGACAATCTATTCCCAAAACAATCAACCACTGAAAAACCTACAAGGGTTGCTATGAATTGGACCTAACTCAAGGGGACCTAACAACAACAATAACCTCATCTTTAATTCCTTCTTAAAGTTTTTATCTTTGCTTATATTATACATGCATTGTGGATATTTTCTAGTTTTTCAATGAAAGTTTTTAACATATTTGTCTTAATTATTTTGAATTCTCTGCTAGTGCCAAAATCTGGGTCACAACTGTGTCTGGTTCTGTAACATGTAGTATCTCTTCATAATGTATTTTTTCTTGCCATTAACATGCCTTTTGTTTTTTTGAAAGTTGAATAAGATGTATTGTGTAATATTAACTAAGGTGAATGGGACTATAATACAAGGCTTAAGGTTCATATGGCTAAAAGTTAACTATTTAATGCTTTCTTTGTCTCTTGTTGCCAAAGGCTTCAAGTTGGTTTTGCTTATCCCATTATCTTTGATTTTCTTGAAGAACTCCTGCTTAGAATCTGATTCTTCCTGTATTTTCAACTTTGCTCCACAGCTGTTATAATGGATCCTATTTTTGTGGGTTATGGTGTGGGGCAGAAGAACCTTCTATAATCTTATGATTAAAACACAGTAACTTTAATAACTGTTTCTCAGTTTTTGTTATTCTTTGTTTGTTTTCTGTTAGGGGACACAGTGAACCTGGAGGAGGTTGGAGTCAAAGAAATGCTTTCTCTATCAGGTAAGATAAGGTTCTTGTAAGTCTGGACCCCTCAAAGTCTACTTTTTGTATGCAGAATATTCTTGGTCTTTCTCAACTACTCTTCCCCCTCTGTTGTCAGAGTTGGTGTTAATGTGAATAAAACGCTTGAAAATGTGCATCTCTCCTCCTCCACCCAGGGACTGTAGCTCAGGAAATTCTCACTCTCAAGCTAGTCCTGACTCTGCAAATCTTCACAACATTTAAAGTTTTTACCAGCTTGCATTTTTAGCGGATTCTACTACAGGTGAATGTAAATATGTTTTTACTCTCTAGATGTACCTGTCTGTCCTAATTTCAAGATAGTGCTTTGTTTTACAGCCTCACTTCTAACAGATATCCAAGAAAACTTGTTGCTTTTCAGTTTGTTATGTTTTCTTGTTCTAAAAATGGAAATAACTTCTGATTTCTTCATGTGTTCTGGCTTAAACTAGAAGCTTGTGCAAGCCTTTTCATCCAGCACTTACAAATCCAGGAATTTATCCTTAGGACATCAATTGTTAATGCATGCATAGCCAGGTCTTCAGATCTTGTGATACTGCAGAATGGAATTTAAGCAACATACAGGCAGTAGCAAAAGGGAAGTTTTATTATAGAAACGAGATTAAAGGAATATATTCTGAGATATGAGAATAGGCTACTCAGAGAACTGTGAGCTTGCTCTCCAGATCAAGAGCTGCTTTTATTGTTCTCTTAAAGAGGCTTTGCCACCCAGGGTTCTTCCCCCCATCAGCCCTCAGGGTGTGGTTTTACTTTTTAATTATCGGATCCAGCACTTTCAGGATTTTTAATTTACAGAGCATAAAGCTGTCAAGTAATTCACTTGAAAAGCCAAAAGGGGATCAAAACAACAATGGTAATGTTATGTTAAAAGAAAATAAAACGAACTTAGGTTACTCTTTGTCCAGAAGAGGAGTCTATTTGGCTGAGATTAATTCTTATCTGTGAGGCAAAAAAATGTTACTTTTTCTAATTTGCCCCCAAGCAAGCTTCCCATCTTAAAAATCACAGGCCCACTGAGTTGACACCTTTACCTTAACAGACACAAACTGTGTTAATTTCTTGACAAGGCATTTTAATTTACATATTCCTGGGCCTAGCTAGCACCCTGAGTAGGCACCTCTTATATTGAAAGTCCCAAGTTTAAAACCTGCCCAAGCACTCTGTGTACATATTCTTACCCTTATTGTCACAAACTAAGCATTTTGTCCTTCCAGACTCTCAGATTAACCCCTTGGTGTCCCACCACTCATTTCTAACTGATTACCAAGGATCACCAATGAAAAGGTTCCCAAAGGTTCACAAAGGTACAGGTAAAGAGTTTCTTTTGGGATATTATTTAAAAGAGAGATAAGTAGGAAGTAATTTAAATACAAATAAAGAGATTGAAGCAACTCCTAAATGCAGGTATCCTTACATATTTATTATGAAACTTGAGTGATGTTTCACAATGATTCATAATGATTTTAAACAGTGTTATGAGCATAAACCCTGTGCTCAGGTCCTTATGCATGGTAGGTAAGTACTCCACCACTGCAGATACATCCCCGGCACCTTTCTGTTTTTTAGTTTGAGAGAAGATTTTGCTAAATTGTGCAGGCTGCCTCTGGCCTCAAACTCACGATCCTCCTACCCCAACCTTCTTATCTACTGGGATTACAGGCCTGTGCCATCGTGCCTGGCTATATATTTAATGTCATATAAGTTACCTGCAAAATGCATCAATAATTTCAAAATAATAGGAGAAACATTGCAAAAATAGTAACCCCTAAACAGAATTTGTGGATATATTTTTTGTCTTTTAAAGGTTTTCATTGTAGTACTTTTTTAGAATTAAACCTGATTTCTTATTTTTTTTTAATTCAGAAAATAGGATGATTAAAAATTGGAGTATGCAGCTCAAGGAAACTGGATTAGTTACTTTATGTATCTAATATGTATCATTGTTATTTTCAAAATTATATGTCTACAATAAATGAGAGCTTTCAATGTAGCTGACTTTTGTCTTCTTGGACAATACGGAGACAACTGAATACTCTAAAGCTATAATGATTTGAAGATTTAAATATATAAGGTAAATAAACTTTAAGTTAGATTGTTTTCAAAGTCAAAGTCATTGAAAATTCCCAAACTGTCTCCATTTCTATGGTCTATAATATTTAATTAAAAATTTTATAGATTGTGCACCCTATACCTTACTGTAATTTTATGGTTGTGAAACAGTTCATGAGTACTTCAATGTTTGAGGGAAATCATTAATGACTTTGATTATTATTCCTGAAATTACTATCATTACTATAATCATAGATATTCAAATTCTGTATTCTATAATCGTGGTAGCTAAAAAAGAACTATTTTCCCCAAATAATACACATATAATTCATAATGTTAGTAAATTGATTACTTACTGTGGTAACCACTTTTAAACATCACTTATATTTTAGAAAAAAATGCTATTTTAAATTGGTCACAATAATCAACTGTTTGCATTTTTTCTAACTGAAGAAAGTATTGAATGTGTCAGCATTTTAAAAATTCATTTATATTCTTTGTATTTATACAGAATGAAAACGTTGATTAAGATTTGCAAAGATCAAATTTTATATGTTTTATATATACTTTTCAATTAAGAAGGCAGAACACCCTAGCAAAAATTCAATGTTTATGTATTCTATGGGCACATTTGTGAAAATATTTGCAAAGTAAAAATCAAAGAAAAATAATTTACTGTTAGTAAACTTTTGGTGAGGCATTTCACAAATCACTGCTAACATTTTTCCGATCATTAATATAATTGTGGTTTAACTATGGAAATATTTTCCTAGTGGCTCAAAGGAGTAAAAGGCTAATGGTATAATGAAGTGTTACAAAATAAACAGTAGCTTTTTATCATCTTTCAACCAGTAGGTGGTAAATAAACAGGTAATCATGTTTTCAAGTAATATGCATTCACATATTAATGAAATATATTCAAGGATTATTTTACATGATAGCATGCATCACTTGAAACCATTCAAGCAAAGAATATTAGGTAGGATCAATAGTTTTATGGTTTTTTTTTTTTAAATAAGATCTTGCAATGTACTCCAGTTTGCCTTGAACTTGAAATTCTCCTACCTCACCCTTCCTAATACTGGAATTAGAATGTCCCACCACACCCAGCAAGGAATTAATATTGTTATATTGTAACTATCTACCTCGACTTTTCATGGCACAAGCATACATTTCACACCATATGAGGTGATGTAGAGAATATATACCTAAGCATAGAAAGAGCAAATAATGTAAATTTAAGAGAAAGGAAAAAGCCAGAGACCAGTAGATTCTTAGTTCAAAAATCGTGCTAATGAAACTGAAGATCCAAACACTAGTGAATTTTAAGTCTGACTTAATATGACAATGCTACAAGTTACAGCAAAGTGTAGGAACTAGAGTTTCTAGATCTAGCCAAGGAAGTAAGTTGTTGGGAGATATAAAAATTTACAGGCCTTAAAGATATAGGTGCTAATTAAGATTCTTGGAGGGTTGGGCTTTTAGAATTAATAAAGGCTTTTATACAAATATTCTTCTTTAAAGGAAGCCCTACATCACATTGAAGGCAAAGGTGCACCCGACTCATTCCATATTATCAGTTGTATCATATCATATGCTTGTGAGAGCAGGACAGTGAATAAGGGAGGGAGAAGAAGAATTGATGCTTTTGAATTAGGTGCTGGAGACAAATATTGAACATACCATGGACTGCAAAAAGAACCAACAGATGTGTCCTAGAAGAAGTGTAATGAGATTGTTCCTTGGAAGCAAGGATGACTAGACTGCATCTTTTGTACTTTAAACATGTCAGGAGGGACCAATCCCTGGAGAATGACATCATGTTTGGGAGAGTGGCAGGTCACTGAAAAAAAGGAAGACCCTCAACTAGATGGATCAACACAGTGTCTGCAACAATGAACTTAACCATACAAAGTATTGGGTGCCTGGCACAATATGGGGAAATGTTTTGTATATAGGATCACTATGAATTGGACTGAGGAGATGGCACCTAACAACAACAGCCAGAGTATTTATGCAATTGTTTTATTAGCAAGTTTTCAGCCTGAAGGAAACTACCTGACAAAGAACCAGTGACCTACAAGGTTATTGTTAAACTTTATGTTAAATGAAGAACATATAGACAAGACTTGGATGAGCTAGAAAAGATTATGTGATTTGGGCAGGGGTGGGATAGGATGCCTTGGTTAATTCCAAAGGCATTACAAAGCAACAATATCATACTCTTCGTCTTACTAAAAGTTTTGCTTATGAAATCTCATTATACTGGGACTCTGTGTAACCATGGATCAAGCTCAGAGGTAAATCTTAGTATTACTCTTTTTGTGGTACTTGGAATTTGAACCCAGGGCCTTGCACATACCTTGCTATTGCTCTACTCCTGGGCTGCACCACCAACCCATTATCATATTTTTAATTTGAGGCCAGGTCTACCTAAATTATGCAGGTTGCCTCTGGCCTTGATCTTGCAATCCTCCTGGCTCCTCTCCCAGTCTCCCAAGTTGCTAGGATTAACAGACTTGCAACACTTGTTCTGGTTCAAATTCATAAATTTAATATCTATGGGAGAAACTTCTGTTGTAATAAAGCAAGCCTGTTATTTTTGACTATGTGCTAAATACTTAGGGAATTATAATTAATATTTATTGGGGAAAGGAGGAGAATGAATCAGAAGGAATTTAAAACTGCTTAGGATTCTGGAATGCAGTAAATTTTAAAGAATAATTTTGTATGTGAAAACATGAGAACTTTTTGTATGAAAGAAAAACAAGCAAACAGAAATGATACCATATGTCTATGCCCCTGCTTCTAATTAGTTATCTTGAATATAGATAGAACAAGTAGGAGAACATGTAGAATCTTTTTGGATGATCAACTTCTGACAATATAAAGGAGAACAAGCATCACACTCATACCAGGCCATGCTTGTGGTTAAGTGCCATTGAGCTGGGTCTGACGCATAGAAACCCTCATGCCACATCCTTCTCCCATTGTTTTGGTGCTGGGGATTGAACCTGAGTCCTCACAGAGTACAGAGTAGGCACTCTACCAATTTAGCTAAAAACCCTATGACAGGTACTATGTGTTGGACACAACTCCATAGCACCTAACAACAACAGTCCATAGTGAAAGTCTGGCATGTTCAGATGGGGCTTTCATTCCCAATTCAACTCTGTGACTCCTTCCATATTCCATATTCACAGAAACACTACTGCTGTATATATATCATCATCTGTATCTATCCAGAGACAAGACATCTGAGCAGAAGGATATTCCAACTTGAAGTCATAGGATGTATATTAGCTGAAGTGTATGGTTGCCACCTCTATCTTGTCCTTTATGCTATGCATTCTGAATATATTGACCTCTACATTAAAAGCTGGAATTTGGTTTTTTTAATTAATGCAAAAATACATATTTATGGAGTACTATGTGATGTTTTGATATGCATATACATTGTATATTATTCAAATCATGGTAACATGTCTAACTCCTCAAACTTTTGCCATTTCTTTGTAGTTGAAACATTCTAAAGTCTTCTAACTTTTTTGAAGTATACAATACATTATCATTATCTGTAGTCATCCTACTGTAATAGAGTACCAGAACTTGTTTACCCTATTAATGCAATGGCCCACATGGATGGCAAAAAACCCTATAATAATCTTTCTCCAAAAGTTATACCTAACTTACTCAGTAGCTATCTATGCATTAATATTTACTGTGCTCAACTGATCTATAAGGTAGATAGAAAACCTAGTTATGCTTATTTGAGGACACCAAGGATTAGAGAATATAAATAACTTTCTCCTGTGTCAGCTAACTAATAGAAGATGTGAAGCTGGCCTTGTGCTTCTAAGCTCCTAATATTCAGCTTGCTGGCCACTTATTAATTCATCTACTCAGACTATTTCCTCTGAATATCTTGCAGATAATAATGACATATGGGGCATCATTCAAGATACATAAGTAGACTAGAAATAAACACACTGTAAGAAAGTATTAAGACTCATTGAAGATAAATGTGAACTTTCCAATGATATGGGAGGAAAGAGAGAGAAAAAAAAACCAAGAAAGCCATCGCAAACTTTCTTTCATACTATCACCAACAAACTGACCAAAAATTTATAATGGAATTCATATTTAGAACATTAATTAATTCAAGTAATTGTAGTATTTTCTGTTTTCTCAGAGCTGAATGTGACTGTCTTTGTCTTAAAGCAATAAGCTGTGGTGACGTCCAGAAGAACTTGGCCCATAAGCATGGCAACAATTCAACTACAGAGCTGATAGTTGGGCCTATATTGGTAGAGGGCATATTGTCATTCACTCATGAAGGAACAGGGAGGTCAAGAGGCCCTCAGAGACTGCCCCAGAGATGCCACCCACTACTATGTAAAAGGAAAATGATTGGCTAGAGGTGAACTCTTCTAAGGGATCTTCTAAAGGACTTCTCAGTGGGGCACCTATCTGCAGGATTTCTTCTTTCTTTGCTGGAACTCCTCAGAGGGATTCTCCTAGTTATATACCTGCTTATGAATGTTGTCTGTGAGTCACCCATGCCCCTCTAAGCAATCCCAATAAACTCATGGTTCCCGAAGTTGGACTTGATGCAAGCCTTCCTTTGGGTGCATACCCTCTCTATCCAGAGTGATGTTCCCTTTACATCTACCCACGAAAAGTGGCTCAGGCAACAGTATTGGGGTACCAATCACCATCAATGCACCATGTTTTTATAAACAGGTAATAATCATATGAATTGTCAAAAGCCACATAATGAAAAATAAGTTACGTTCAGGAATGGTGAATTTATCTATAATTAACTCAGCAAAAGTACCTATTAGTAGGTTTTCTCCTTTCATTTCTGTAAATTAATTATTATGCTGAATCTAATATTTGTAGGTGTAAAATAGATTGTGTACTTAGGAGTGACTTAGAAATCATTATGTTCAGTCTCTAACACAAACAGAACTAACTTCCACATTCCTGAAGTATGTCTTTTTGAGTCTATCTGTGTATAAGGGCAAGAAGTAGAGGGAGGGAAGGGGCTGTGCTTTCATCTCGTTCTTAATAAAAGAAACTCCAATGCTTCAAATGAAAACCAATTAAAATAGTCTGTTATAAAACTGCAAGAAGTTTTTCTCATAATGAACAAAAAATGCTTTTCCTGGAACTTATAACCATTGGCCCTAATTCTGCCCTTTGGAGTTAAGAAAGCAATTTAATCTCTCTTCCACATGATTCTAATAAAAGTATTTATTAAAAAGTAGGAAATTTTTATTTTCTTGTGCTATAAGAGAATTGAGAGAAAAAGCCCAAGGGAACTGTTTTCTGTTGTTTGCTTGCATGCCAACACAAACTGGTTAGAAAATAAAGAAATGTACTGTAACATAGCCAAACATCAACGTAATGAATACTGGTGATATAAAAATAACTAGTACACTGAAAACACAAAATCAAGTTCAAGGGAAAGTATCTGGGGAATTCAAACTAAAAGGAATTATGGCTACTGCAGAAAATACAGTTTTTTAGGGGATTCATACAATATTCTTCTTACCTTTTACAGAGATAGAGAATCAAAGAAAGTTTATGAGGAAAGTTTACAAGGGCAAGTTTAAGAAAACTCACTGAAAAGTAACAATATGTTCGAACATATTTACTGAAGCTTCATTGAGAGGTATGTACTACCTTGTTTTAAGTGTTATAAACCAATAATAAAGGTATAGAAAACACAATCTTATACATTTATGAAAGCTTAGATGTCATCAATATTAACATTTTGTCATGGTTGTTTCCTATAAGTTTATATTGAAATATAAAATATAATTTATACTGGGCGTAGTGGAGCATGCCTATAATCCCAGGGGCTGGGAAAGCAGAGGCAGAAGAATCCCAAGTTCGAGACCAGAGGCAGTCTGCATAATTTAGGGAGACTCAGTCTCAAAAAAAAAAAAGGGCTGGGGATGCAGCTCAGTGGTACACCACTTACAAAGCATGCAAGTGTGAGGCCCTGGGTTCAACCCCCAGTACTGCAAAAAAAAAAAAAAAAGTATGTGTGTGTGTGTGTGTGTGTGTGTGTGTGTGTGTGTGTATGTATATATATGTATAATTTATTTTCCAAAGCATTCTGTTTGCATCCAATTTTACTTCCTTCCCTAAAATGTAACCATAGTTTCGAAATTTATGTATTTTCCCAAGCATATCAGTATATTGGTAATTTATATATTTATAGATCCATAAAAATCCCTTGTATTTATGTGATAACTTTGAGTGATATTAATGTTAATTTTTATTAAATATTTTGTTTGTATGACAGTTATAAGATTTTTTGCTCTAGTGCATTTATTTTCATTACTAAAGATAGATTTAACACATTTCTTTATCCATTCTCCTCTTGGTAGATAAATTATCTTCAAAATATTGCCACTACAGATAAAATTATAATAGAAGTTTCCTGGATTATGCAGTTACATTAATCAAACTTATCTCTAATCTCTTCACTAAACCAGTTCCTGTAGTTTTTAACATAAATTATATGTTGCTATTGTTGTTAGATACCCTTGAGACAGTATCCAACTCATCGACCCTAGGTACAACAAGGGAAACACTATTGTCAGTGTTTCTCTGCTATTCATAAGGTTTTGAATGGCTGATTGTATTTTGGGAGTGGGTTTCCAGGTTCTTCTCCCAAGCCTACAGCACCTGGGTTTCCCAGGCGGTCTCCCATCCAAGTACTAATGAGACCCGATCCTGCTTAGCTTCTGAGATCTGATGGGATCTGCCCCCACAGTGGTATAGCTCCACGCATTAATTATATAGTATGCTTTATACAAGCTATAGTTATATATTCATTTAGCCAGGTATGATTATAATTTAATATTTTCTAGACTATTCTATACCATTACTGAAAATACTGTTCAAGAAGTATTAATCTCTTTTTATGATACAGAGTATTACTGTGTAGCCCAGGTTGGCCTGGAACTCACTATATAGTCCAGGCTGACCTCAAATTGATATTGATCCACTTGCCTCAACTTCCTGAGCACTGGGATTATAAGTGTGTGCTATAACACCTCGTTTTGTGGTTAGTAACCTGTAGGAGTGTACTACTTTTCATATGCCTTTTGCATAGCCTTCTGTTTTCATATTTCTCCCTACTACATTATCAACTGTATTTTATACTACACATTAAACTATGCCTCAAGCATACAACTAAATAGATTTAGTATAATAGAAGACAAAAGCAGTATGAGTTGAGAAATATTCACTCGCATTTTTGTGTAGCTTCTGGCCTTGAACCTTTGCATCCAGCACAATCTGGGATATGAGCCAAGCAAATGCACTAAGAATAACTTGTGAATTAGGACTTCATGTGTTCCGTGACTTGATGTAAAAAGATTAGGTGGACTAGGTGAACTAGAAGGAGTAACAATCTTGTAATTGATAAAGTAAATAGTATAGTATAATTTTTACACTGCGCTATTCCAGAGTTCAGATTATGGCTTCAGCAGTTATTAGTTATGTTGACATTGGGTAAATAACTTGGCCTTAAACCATCAATTTCCTATCTGTAAATTGGAAATAATGTTTTTGAGTTTATCCCTTCAGTGAATGATAATGATGGATAGTATGTATTGAATATTCCTTTGTTCCAGGTACTGGATATATGCTTCTTACACACATATTCATTAAATACATCAGGAATTTTATGAAGCAATTGGTTCAAAAATCTGTATGGAACATACAGGAAAATAGAAACACCAAAACAAAATAAATTGTGGGAAGTCACAAGGCTATCATATGACAGAGGTGGGATATGAGCCAAGACCTTCTTGGGGGTTGACCCCAGGGCCTTGCACTTGCATGCTTTTAAGTGCTGGACAACTGAGCTGCACATCCAGCTTATTTTCTTACTTTTTTGAGATAGTAACTTACTCAGACCACCTCTGGTCTTGAATTTGCAATCCTCCTGCCTCCACCTCCCCAGTCAATGGGATTACAGGCGTGCGCCACCATGCTCGGTCATTGAGTTCTTTATATTAAAATAAATTGTTTTCAGTCTGAAAACAAAGGTAAAGTAGAGGTTCACAAGGTACTTTTTTAGTGATCCAGGTAACAGTAGGAAACGCTACTTTAAGAGTCTTATTCATTGTTAGCCTCAGGATTTCACTAAATCACAAAAGGTTTTGAGAAATTTTCTTACCATTTGTGATCTCAGATTTTATCATCTATAAAATGTAGAAGTTGAAAACTTCAGTTCTTAAGCCTTTTAAATTGAGGAAGTAGAAGGACCATGAAGTAGAAAGAAAGGAGAAAAACAGAAGGTGGAGTTTTATAAACGATCTGGTGTTTACATATTTCATTGTCATTGTGGAAGGGAAAAATGCTTCCTCTACCCACATAAGTCATGCGGTCAAAGTTTGGGAATGAAATCAACAAGAGACAGGTTAACAGAACAAAGGACAAAGTTTATTCACATATTTGTGGGAGCTCAAAAAGAAAGTAGCCTGAAGAAACTGGTAGAATTCAGAGTTTCTATAACATCTTCAGAGAGGAAGGATAGAAGGAGAAGGGACACAGAGAAAAGCAAATGATTTTAGGCAGAAAAATGGCATTTTAGGAGAGTATATGGGAGGTATGGATGGTTTTATGGCCATCTTTATGCTACTTCTCATCCTAGTGCCAACTTCTTTCCAGCCACAGAAGTCAATTTCTCCTTCCTCAGTACAAGAAACTTCCTTAGAAAGCAAATTTAGAATAGTTTCCCAGCATCCCCAAAGTCTCTGCTTTTAGGCAGATATTAGCGCAAGGGAATGGGAGATAAGCAAAGTCTATTTCTGAATCTGTTTATTCTGAGATGTCTTCTGCTCAGATCATCTTTTTGTCAAGGTGGCATATTCTGGATTCTTCATCACTGTATATTTATGTTAAATGTTAATTGTGCCATCTTTCATTGTTGTTAAGTGCTGTCAAGTTGGGTTTGACTCATACTGACCCTATGTATAATACAATGAAACACTCCCCAACACTGAGCCATGCCCAGCACTATTATCAGTGTTTCTCTGCTATTCATAGTATTTTTCATGTCTGATTATTTCAGGAGTGAGCTGCTGATCCTTTTCCCAAGCCTACAGCACATGGTGTTCCCAGTCTTTCATCCAATGACTACCCAGGACCAACCCTCAATAGCTTCTGAGATCAGACGGGATGGAAGATGTAAACTTTCATTCTTCTTGTTGTTAAGTGTTGTTGAATTGGGTCCAACTCATAGTGACTCTCATAGGGTTTTCTATGGCTGATTGTTCCCGGATTGCCTCCGGAGTGGATTGCCACATCCTTGTCTCCTTTATGTGGTACTGGGGATTGAACCTGGGTCATCAGAGAGTGCAGAGCAGCACTCTACCAAATGAGACAAACAGCAGACCAGACTTTCACTAGGTAAAGAAAAAAACAGAGGGAAAAAAGTACTATTCCTATTTCTTGATGTCATATTTCTGGGATACTTATCATTCAATTTATTGTATTTCTGAGGAGATTTATAGTCATACTTGTTGGTAGTCTTTAATTTTATTACAATCTTTTAAAAATTGATAATTTTTATAGACATTTAGGCAGCAACAAATCCAATAATAGCAAAACAAGCATCAGTGATACAATGTAGCACTCTTTAGGTCTCTTCTAACAGTTTATGGATCTCTATTTTTAAGCACATATGTGACAAGAGTTCAAATCCATAGAGGAAAGTAATACCAATAACATAAAGTTTAGAAAGTATACACATACTTGAAGCACATACTTGAATATGCTTTCATTTATCAATAATTTTATGATGCCTAAATGACTCATGCTTGCAGCGATACCACTGTGGCATCTGATCCCATCAGATCTCAGATGCTAAGGAGGGTTGGATCTAGTTAGTACTTGGATGGGAGACTGCCTGGGAGCACCATGTGCTGTAGGCTTGGGAGAATGATTGGGCAACCCACTCCCAAAAAACAATCAGCCATTGGAAACCCTATGAGTAGCAGAGAATCATGAACAATATTGTTTCATCTGTTGTATATGGAGTCACTATGAGTCAGACACCGACTTAACAGAACCTAACAACCTAACAACAAATCACTCACTGAGAATATCAGTTACCTGGTAAGTCATCATGACTTATAGTCACTGAAAATAGTGTAACCCTACAGACAAAGATAAATAAATTAACAAAAAAGAAAAAACAAACAAAAAACCCATAACATCAACTGCAATGTATTTGTAAAAAGAGAATATAACATAGAATAACTTCTATTTTCCTGCATTTGATATGGATGTTTGCTTATAATACCAGAATTAATACATTAATGTGTTACTTATTTAGTTAGAAATTGCTTGACATATGGAAACAGAGCCCAGGTGGAGATCTGTTTCAGACACCTGGAAAGAAATATATGATTTAATAGACTAATATGTTAATTAAAAATCCTAAATTATCCAGCAAAGCTATTTAGTTCTAAATTACATAGTTTCTAAATTCAAACATTCTCAATGCAATGTGATGAGAATCTCTTTCCTTTGGTGTCTCAGTGGTTTCTGAGCACAATCAACTTGACAAGTATCCCATGAGCTACCCCTATAGCAGATGTTCTCTCTCCTGTCTCTATTAGGTGTCGAGAAAATGAAGATAAAAGATTTTCACACTTGTCCATAAGACTCTCAGTGATCTATGAAATTATCTTCAAATGTAGGTTATTAATTTCACAAAACAAATATTATTCCAGTAAAAATGTACAAATATATGAACAGTT
>VMDO01017323.1:0-45194 GCA_007922755.1 Pedetes capensis | reverse complement strand
ACAATGGGCTTAAACATAAATAAGATGGTTTGCCTGGCACAGAATCGGCAAGTGTTTCGATCTGCTGTACATAGGGTCGCTATGAGTCGGACTCGACTCGATGGCACCTAACAACAACAACAACAATTATAATGTTTGGGCTGGGATTTAGCTCAGTGGGTAGAGAGCTGCGCTGCAGTCTCTGAGGCCCCGAGTTCAATTCCCAGCACCACAAAAATGGGAGAAGGGCCTGGCAATCCACTCCCAAGGCAATCCCGAAGCACTCAGTCATTGAAAACCCTATGAGGGTTGCTATGAGTTGGATACCGACTCGATGGCACCTAACAACAACAACAATTATAATGTTAGCATCTTTTCATTAACTTTAAATATAGCTGTTTAAGAATAGTACACAGATGCCAAGGAAAGGAGTAGAGCTTCAGGATGTACACCTCAGCTATATCTTGTTGTTGTTGTTAGGTGCCGTCGAGTCGTGTCCGACTCATAGCGACTCTCATAGGGTTTTCAATGGCTGACTGTTTTGGGATTGCCTTGGGAGTGGATTGCCAGGTCTTTCTCCCATTTTTGCAGTGCTGGGAATTGAACTCAGGACCTCAGAGATTGCAGAGTGGTGCTCTGCCAACTGAGCTAAATCCCAGCCCCCAGCTATATCTAGGAAGGGACAAAACCAAATTACTTGTGTCTACAATTTATTATGGGCTGGGATTTAGCTCAGTTGGTAGAGTGCTGCGCTGCAGTCTCTGAGGTCCCGAGTTCAATTCCCAGCACTGTAAAAATGGGAGAAGGACCTGGCAATCCACTCCCAAGGCAATCCCGAAACAGTCTGCTATTGAAAACCCTATGAGGGTCACTATGAGTCGGATACCGACTCGATGGTAACTAACAACAACAACAATTTATTATAACCAGATTTCACAATTTCCAGTCAAGTTAAAATGAATTCTATATGGTTAGTATCATGAACAACTTAAAAACACTTTTGAAAGCTATTAGGATCTAAAGATAATTTTCTTACTGTGGAGCGAATGTTTGCATGCATCTGGGTACTGCCCAAGTCTGCCTCACTTCTGAGGTCAGTTTGCTTAAAGACGTACATGAAAATAGAGACATAATCCTTGGTGAGGGCCAAGAAAACCAATTAAGTCATTGATTAATTTCATCCTGTGCTGTCACTCCTTCACCCTTTGTACCTACTCAAAAAAAAAATCCGTATTCAGCTTGTCACAGATTTTATTTTATATCCCCACCTAGTACCATTTCACATTCTGCTTAAGTACTTGGTCATCTATTACATGATTCATTAGTTTGAGTTCTCTGTAGAATTAAAGAAAGTTGCAGTAAAAACAATAAATGGAACCTAAGTTTCAACTACATCATCCATGCCTGTTTTAAAAGCATCTTTCAAAGTCAATTCAAACTCATATACAATGCCAGGGATTAGCATTCCATCAACTTCTTTGCTAAACTTTTTTCCTTTCTCCATTACATTGAAGAATTGATGAGTAAAATGGCAAATGTTTCTCTTTATTGGGATTCAAATCAAACTGCATAAAACTGGATCAGATAGACTTCTTCCCAGGAGAAATACCCAGCAGCTATCATATGAAATTCTATTTGGGGATGCTTCTACATTTCTTTCAAACAAAATTTGTGGTTACTACTACAGTCAAGAAGCTTAATAAAACGAAGGTTTCCTGCCTTTGTCCCTTAAAGAAAATTTGGTGAAGTTCTTAACTGTAGAATCTTATGATGAGAAGTGACAAGGTTTCCTGGAGAGTCATTTGAATGATTATATTTACAGACTATGTAAATGCTATGTAGAGCACTATCAGTATAATTTTAGGTCAGAAAAATCAGAGAAATTGTTTTAATAGAAAAAGTAAACTAAACTAAAAATTGTCTTGCAAATAAAAGTGTTTCATTCCAATTGAATATAAGTCACTAGATTGAAAATTATTTTCCATTATTTTCATCCTTCTCAGAGATCATGGATTTTAGCAGAAAGTGTACAATGTTAGACAGTAGAGGTATTGTGGGCCTTTTTATTTTCCATCATAGAATTTTAGAAGTCAGGTCTACTTGGTTTTCATTCCATCATTCTTATCTATAAATTGTGCAACCCTGAGTGAATTTCTTAAACCTATCTGAGTTTCTCTTTCCTCGTCTGTACAATGGGAATAACACCACAGCACTCACTTGTGCATTATTGTGAAGATTAGAGATGTTGTGTGCAAAAATATCTGGCACAGTGTATGGCACACAGTAGGAACTCTGAAGGTTACAACTATGGTTACCATAATACATTAAAGCTTGCAAGGAAATAATCTTGAGCCCTTCAGTTTATAACTGAGGAATCTCAAGGACCTAGTATAAGAATCCCTGATGTCACAAAACTAGTCAATGGCATCATTAAGTTTATTTTAGTGTTCAGGAAAGGGAAACCACAGTAAGGTACAGTGACTTCTATGGAGTCATTCAAAGAATCATGGACATTACATGAATGTAAGAAGAATTTCTCGGCTTCCTAACCCAATATTCACAACAATTTCCTGCCATTTCTCAACAAACAAGCAAACAAACAAACGAAACACCCATGACTTCTGACCCTTTACCTTTTGCTGACTGGCTTTTAATCCAATTTCATAAAATATTCCAACCTTAGGATGAATGATCTCAAGAGCAAATTTTATTCCATTTTAGTTTTAGAATAGATTTGGAAAGTAAATTAGCTGTCCTACAGATTAACATTTACTTGATTTACCTTGCATAATTAAGGACATGTTGGACAGTGTACCTATAATTGCAATATGCTGCTTGTTAAAGTCTTAGAGCAAACTCTCTTTCCTAACCTAGAAATGGGACGCCCTAGATATGCATTTCCATTTTCTACTGATCCACAGCTTTTCTTTATGAGCTCTAGGTATAGGCAAAAATTAAACCTCTTCTTAAAAAAGTCATTAAATAGTTGTCTTCTAAGGCAGAAGAAAACAAGCTGATGTGCATGGTGGTTGTAAAGCAAGAAACAAATAAATTGGTGTTTCTTGAAAGATAACCTGCAGGAGAACTTCAAAAAGGAAATTAGTAACTAGCAATACTCTCTGAATGTTCACACTGTGCCTTAATAACTTCTTGCATGATTTTCCTGCTATAGAAGTCTATGAAATTGCCCTACAGCATTCCATATAATGAGAATCTCACTTCTGATTGACTGACAAGTGTGAATCTTGTCTATTCATCATGGATATAGGTGTTATAGCTGGGCACCAAAGTATTCCGACTGGTAATTTCACAGTGGTTGATGTCTGGACATAGGTTCTGCTATTTGAGTGATTTTATTTATTTATGTATGTATGTATGTATGTATGTATGTATGTATGTATGTATATATTTTTGAGGCAGGGTCTCTCTAGGTAGCCCAGGCTGGCTTTGAACTTGTGATCCTCCTGCCTCTGCCTCCCAAGTGCTGAGATTACAGGCGTGTGCCATGGTGCCTGGCTCATCATTTTAAAGATCACTAATGGAATCTTCAAACATTATTAGTGTGGCTGAAGGAGATGTGGATATATAGTGTACACCATGCATCCCACTTTTATGTATTCTAGTTCACTTATGCCTGCAGCCATATCGAACCTGTCAAATCTCGACAGCTAAGCAGGGTTGGGCCTGATTAATATGTGAATGGGAGAAGACCTGGGCACACCAGTTGCTATAGGCTTGGGAGAAGGACACGACAACCCACTCCCAAAGAACAATCAGCCATTGAAAACTCTATGAATAGCAAAGAAGCAGTAACAATACTGTTTTGCCCATTGTATTTAGGGTTGCTATGAGTCAGATACTGACTCCACGGCACCTAACAGCAGCAACAACAGTTCACTCACTGGATCAAGTCAGACATTGACAATATCAGCTTCAGTAATCTTATATAAAAGCTGTCTGGGATGGATTTGACGTTCAGGTTTCCAAAGCCTTAGACAGATGTTGTTAGGGCCCTTTGCCACTTTGGATGAATAAAGTGGACCAGATTGTGGTAAAGGCTACTTTTTGATAGAAAGGTGAGTAAATCAAGCCAAAGGAAAATGCACTACTAGCTATGACAAGAAGAAAACCGTAGCTTAATATTAGCTTTAATAGATATATAAATTTTGGCTCTCTCATTACTGATGCTTCAAGAGTTTGTGTAAATCTTGTTCATCAGGACTCTATTATTGCTGTTTTCCAAGCAAAAAACAAATGCTGCACTGAACCAATTATTTGCTTTATTTGGAAAAGCTGAGCTATTCTTTCTCTGTGTGGCAGGTTGAATGTGGTAGGTGAGATGAATGGTTTTCATACTAGCAGCAACTCAGGAGGATGTTAATTTCAGGCACAATGTAAGCTTGATTCTTCCTTATTTCTTATGCAGGAATCCTTAT
This sequence comes from Pedetes capensis, assembly GCA_007922755.1. NCBI lineage: Eukaryota > Metazoa > Chordata > Mammalia > Rodentia > Pedetidae > Pedetes > Pedetes capensis. Next base: position 40,779 of record VMDO01017323.1, on the reverse strand, counting down.
AATATCCACAAAAATTTTAAACCTGTGTAAAAGGTGGAACTCAGCCTGATTCATTTTCTTGAAAGATCAGATGATTAAATGTTGCACCCGAGTTATTCATTCACTCACTGAATATTTATTGTGGGCCTACTATGTGTAAGGAATGAGGGCTGGCACAGAGAAAGAAGAAATATTTCACCATCATACTTGGGGGACTTATGTTCCCTTAGAGAAAAATTTTACTTCCTTTAAACATCATTAAAATTCTTTTTAGGAATACCTGCATAATTAAGAGTTACTTAATTGATCAGTTACACAATCAACATATGCAACAGATCCCACACTGTGCTAAATGTTGGTGGGGAGGGGGAGAAGGTTAAAAAATATTAGATGTAGTTTCTCATCTCAAGCAATATATTCCTGTAGGAAAAACCACCCCCTCATGAAAGAACTGTAAAGCAAAAGAAGGCAAAATATAGTCAAGTGCTAATTGGGTAGTGTAGATGATGTTAAAGAAAATCAGATTTAATGGGCTAGGGTTAGCCAGAAAGGATTTATGAAAGACAAAGGCCTGGAAGAAAGTGAAGGCTTTAAACTCTGATAGTAGTTGGAATTTAATCCCAATACAGCAAATGTCAAGTAGCAAAAGAGTAACCTCTTAATATTTAAAATACTAAGTGACCATCTAACAAATTAAATAGATTGACCTCAGTATATTTATTGGCATGGAAAGACAGTCATAATACATTAAATGTGAAAAGCAGGTGATAAAACAGCATTGTATAACATGTTTCCACTCTTAGTGAATTAAAATATAGTATGCATGGAAAAAAGTCTAAACCCTAAAACGTTAATGGTGGTCTTCTATATGTGGTTACCCGGCTTATGGTGACTTGAAAAAAAATTTCATTTTCTCCTTTCTAATTTTTCTGCCACATATGTGTCTTATTTGCATAATACTTTGAAAACACATTGACTTCCTAAAACCTACTAAAATGAATACTTTGTAAAACTCATTAAAATAAATTCACATACATATCTTGGAGAAGGAACAGAAAAGAGTGATTAAATAATTAAGCAGCTAGGGTAGATGACATATGGTGACACACTTAAAAGTTGGCTATCTTTCAGCTTAGTAGCCTAAGATGAGCATATGATCCAAGTGTATAAAATCAGGAAGTTAATTGGGAGACACAGATTTGTTCACCAAATTCCAGGCAATTGACTCCTTGAAGACTGAGAAGTAAATTTAGGACAAATAGAAATAAAGATGAATCCCCACAGAAGACAAAATAATAATAATAATAATAATAATAATAATAATAATAATAATAATAATAAAAGGAATTTGTTATCCTAGAGGCTATACAAATGAAAATATAAGTAGCTTCAGGAATGATTTAGATAAATTAATGAAAGTTTCATTAAATGCTGTTAAGCAAAAGATGGTAATATTGAGGGTCACTGAGATAGTAAACACACTTGACAGTGGAAGAAGGTAGGCACAGACCTGATCCCACTCAGTGTAGGTCATAGAACTAAACTGGGGCCTAAAGGCTCCCTGTTGGGCCCTGGGCCCAGTTAACAGGTTAGATGCTGGATTATGTGGAGTTTCCATGAGGTAGCCCCTGGGATTGGTCAGAGAGTTAGGGAGGCACTCTGAGTGGTCTGGGGAATAGTTATTTATCAACCAGAAAAGCAGCATCTCAATCTTTTAATAACAGTTATGATCATACTAATATATATCAGCTAAAAAATTTGTCATGGATGTACCTATCTTCTGCAATATGCTTCACAGAAAATGTCTGTCAGAGGCAGAATACTGAGATGGATGGATGGAGTACAGTGTGACAATAGCCTTAGGATTCTGTAAAGTCAAATGAAATCTTTATTTGACCAAGTGATGATTTTTCTTTCTTTTCTTTTTTCTTTCTTTCTTTCTTTTTTTTTTTTTTTACCTCGAGGGCTGTTCAGTGAAGCTTCCGATGCTTTCCCACCATCTCCACAGTGGCTCTGGTCAAAAGGAAGGCACTGATCACCTGTTCCTGCCACCACTTCAAAATTCTTGGACAGATCTTTTGTTTCCATGAGAGATTTCAACTTGTAGACTTTTCGAGTATTGGTGTCTGATAGGTAGAGTGATTCCGACATAGGGTCCATAGCCAGATAGTATTTGTGAGCAGGACTTGTGCTAAGGAAGAGAAAAAAAAGTTATTTAAAGCAATTTCTCCAACATACACCCCTTGGGGTCTGCCTTTTGTCACAAGTGGAAAAATCTTTTACTAGTTGAAAGAATACACATATCTTTCTGCTTATGTGCCAAGGGGATAGATACTTCTTCATTTTTCTAGTAATGGGTCTAGATATGAAAAAAATCTAGTGTATGCTGCTAACCTGTAATGATGCTGACATTTAAATACTATCCATTTGAGATAATAAGGAAATGAGAAAAAATCCCAGGAGATATACCCAGTTGTCCAATTATCAACTGGATGACTACTGGGATTTCCTGGCATCACTTCAAATGCAACAAATCCAAAACAGAAGCTATTTTTCTTCCCTATCTTCCCCATTCTTCATAAACCTATTCCTGTTCTAGGTTTCCTGCCTTACTTGGGGAAACTGTCATCCTCCTGGGCACCTGTTATCAATTAAAAGGCATGTCCAAAGCTAGGTGAGTGTTGCTCAAGGAGGGCTGGGCTGGAGATACACTGCCCAATATTTCCTCTCCAAGATTCCCTTTTTTAGCTGACCACTTCTCTAATCCATTTTTCCTTCTTTTCAGGACATACGAACTGATTATATATAACCTTTTTGTAGTTATAATTGGGACCATGTGATTGTGTCCTCCTATAGTTGACACTAAAATAATCTTGAGTGAATTTTGGTATTCTTGACACTCTTCAATTACCTGTTTACGTAGGATCTCATGTTATTATTTTTAACTGCCTATATGGTTGAGTTCGTACATTGTTTTTGATACCTGCTATTTTCATTTCTTTGATGGCTGCAGTAACTTTAGTTTTGTGGATATTTTACTTGCATCTAGGTTCATGTAAAACTGACATTCAAACTCCAAACCTGGAAGTCACCCTTGATTTCTCCTTTTCTCTCAATATGCAATTCTGTCTGTGAACCATATTTCAGAATATTTCCCTTCTTCCAGTCTTTCTGCCATTACATTAGTTCTAACTTTCATTATCTCTGGCTTAGAGTATTTTCTATACTCTGCTACATAGGAGGTGTTTTTGAAATCTTACATCCATTTTTCCTATACTGCTTTCATGATTATTCTATCATTTGATCTCATCATCAATGCCTTTTTAATGTTCTTTGTTGTGGTATACAAGCCTTCCTTTACTTAACTTATTCTCATATGCCTTTCAAGGTTTTACTCAAGCATCAGCAACTCAAGGAAGCCTTCTGTAAATCTCCATTTTGGGTTATCTGCACTATGCTTAAGGGGATTACATATTACAAAAAATGTTTAATCTGTTTTTGTTCCCTTCCCATAAACCATGAGACCTCATTTATCTCTAAAATGGTCAGTGCTCAGAACTCTGCGCAGCATCCAATCATCTAAGCCAGAAACCCAAGGCCATTCTTTTCCAACAGTTCTTTCCACCATGCCGCATATCCAGTGAAACATCATGGTTTAATTCTACCTTCCAAATCCTTCTCCAGTCTGCCCACTTATCTTTATCTCTGCTGCCATTAGTTAAAGGCCCCATTATCTCTCACCTGAACTCCTACCTTTATATCATTTCTGTATTGTATATTTGTTTATTCACTCACTAAAATGCATTTTCTAAGTGCCTAGTGTGCCCAAGAACTGTGCTATTATCTGGAGACCTACTTGCATGCAAGGATCAACCCCTTACTTCATGAAACTCACAGCCTACTTAGGGAGACAGGAAGTAACCAGGCTGTGACTGTCATAAATGCAAGTGTTATGATAGAAGAGATAGAGAGGGAGAGAAATGAGTGGGTGGGGGAGGACTCAGGACCTAGCAGTGCTTATCATATTATATTAGCATTATTTAGAAAGTATATTAAGTGGGGTCCATACTTTATTTAGATTTCTTTAGTTTTTTTTAAACTTAATTTTTTTCCCACAGTACTTGGAGGTTGAACACAGGGCCTTGCACATATGTTGCAATGCTCTACCACTGGGCTGCATCCCCAGTCCATTTTTAATTTTTTATCTTGAGACAGGGTCTTGCTAGGTTACACAAGCTGCCTCTGGCCTTCAACCTGTGATCCTCCTGCCTCTGCCTTCCAACTCACTGGGATTATAGGCATGTACCACCTCGACCAGCTAGATTTCCTTAGTTTTTACCTTATGCCCATTTTTTTTGTTCCTGGAATCTATCCAGGACACCAAATTATATTCATTCATCATGCCTTGTTAGGCTTTTCTTGGCTGCAATGGTTTCTCAGACTTTTCTTGTTTTGGATGACCTTAACAGTTTGAGGGGGTACTGATCAGGTATATAATAGGATGACCCTCTACTGCAATGTGTCTGCTATTTTTCTCATAGCTAGATAGGAGTTGTGGGCTTTTGGAGGAAGACCCACAGTGGTAAAGTGCCATTTTAATCAAATCCTATCAAGGGTACAAACTATCAATATGACTTATTATTGATGGGGTTGATCTAGATCCCCTGGCTGAGTCAGTGTTTCTCCACTGTAAAGTTATTCTTTCTCTCTCACTTTCCATATTTTCCTCTTTGGAGGAAAATAACTATATACAACCAACCCTTAAGGCATAGGGAGTTACATTATACCTCCTTGAGGGTAGAGTATCTACATAAATTATTTAAAATTCTTCTGAATTTCTCATTTATTCATGACTTTAACCATTTATTTACATCCCCATGGGCACATGGATATTTAGTTTACACTTTGCACTGTATCCAATGCTACTTTATTTTCTTGCTCAAACTGTACGAGCTTTCACCATTGGGAGCTCTTTATGTTGGCTCATGTGCCCCTTTGCTATACTTCCACTAATTTTTCCCCCAGTACCGAGAGTTTGAACCCAGGGCCTTGCATATGCTGGACAAATATTCAATCACTGAGCCACACTCTTAGCTCCTTTTTAATTTTTTTTTTTTTTATTTTGAGATGGAAGTCTCTCCAAGTTGTGCAGATTTCCTGGCTTTGAACTCCCAATCATCCTGCCTCAGCCTCCTGAGACACTGGGATTACACGTGTGCACCATGGTGCCTGGTTTTGTTTTTTGTTGTTAGCATTTACTTTCTGGCACTACAAGATGGTCCCAGCTCATTTTGCATACTCCCTGCCTGAATTCTAGAATCAGTCATTTCTCCAAAGACCCACAGTTCCTTTTGTTTGAGAATGATATTAGAAACCAAGATTCAGGTGCTAGCTGAAAGCACTGTTTTTGTATCTCTCTCTCCTCTCTCTCTCTCTCTCTCTCTCTCTCTCTCTCTCTCTGTCTCCAACTACATGAGCTCTTTGCAGGAAGGAACAATGTTCATTTCTGTATCCTTAGTGCCAAACAGTGTGCCTGAAAGGGTCAGTGTTCAGTGAGTACTGACCTAAACTAGGTTTGTAGGACATAAAACTAAGACATAAAAGAGTTCAGGCCTTGGCTACTTAGCCAAGCATAATGGAGGGGACAGGGTTATCAAAAGAAAGAAATCTTTTAAGGACTGGCATGTTCTTCATTATATTTGCCCTCTAAGCATTTTTATGTATGTTAATAATAATAAAGCTGGAGTGTGCTAATTTGAGACTCACTTTATTGTGTTCATTGAAAGAAGTCAGATCCAATTGATTTTTTTCTACTTACCTTCATTGAGTAAGATAACCCAATAGATTCCAGGGACATCTTCAACCCTGGAACCACCATGACAGGTGCTGTAAATAAACTGTCAAGGGCCCCAACAGACTCCAAAATTAATTTGGTAGTTTTACCAGACAAAGCATCTCTGTAGCAAAGACTTCTTAAGTAGGGGTTTGAGTGAAAGGTTTTACATATTTAGTTCAATTATTTTTACCTTTCAGAACACAATTTATCCAATGTTCTTATATCTTCCTAGAATCAAGGAAGAGTCACATCCCTTCCCCAAAACAACTTTTAATACTTTGGCAGTTAGTTTGTGGAGTTTCAACTGAGCCAGGTTAATCATGCTTTGTTTAGGAAGAATGCACAGGCTAGTTTTTGAAAAGAAATGTTATTCACACAAAAGTACTTTGGAATGCATTACACTCATTCATTATTGAATATTTCCAATGTCCCTGTGAGGGAAGTTAGAATTAGCATTCTCCTTAAATCTCAGCTGGGAAAACCCAGGACCATAGGAGACTTGCTCAGGGTCACTAACGAGTCTGTGCCTTTACTGAGATTAGATTAAATCATATATGACCATGTGTGCAAAATATCATCCGAATACTCCTGCTCTGAAGGTGGAAAAAATCGGGTACTTCCCCTTTTCTCATTGAGCATCATCTCCTATTTTCCTCAGTGAAGCTATTCTCAAACTTTGGGTACTTGCTTTTAGAAAATAGAATACCTCAACATACCAAATTCAAATCTGATTAATGTTTTTTTTTTGACAGCCAATAGTCAAGAATGTTCCCTATACTGATATGTAATTTCTTGCCTTTTCATGCTATTTCCTAAGTGCACTTCAGCTGTTTTGGGGACTGATTTTTTTATACTTTCTGAAAACATGCCATACCTGGGAAAGAAAAAACACTATACTACATTCTAATTTGTTTTTATCCTTCATGTCTAAATGCATATTGCAATTTGAGATATGTGAAGATTTCTTTTGTAACTTGGGTCTAATGACTTACTGTCACTTTCTGGATAGTTTTACATTCAAGCAGTACCCTTCAGCTTAACAAAGATCATTCATGCTAGTTAAAATCACATAGATTGTTAAATGGGCAATTAATGTTTATAATTAATAATGTGCAACACTACCAGTAAGCAATTTGACAACCAACTTAATTTGTTTAAAGAGTCAGTTATGCCAAAGTGGCAAGGCTGATCTTGTGCACTGGCATTTAGCAAGTTGCATCTCCCAAACGAAATCCAAATTAAAAACTCTGTTGGTGCCATTTTAATGACAATTGACATGCAGGAGTGAACAAACTCAATTTTCTTCCTTGCAACTTCAAGAACTTAGAACAGTTTTGAGAAGTGCAACACATAAATAAATTGAACAGAAATACTATTATGGTTAATTTCAGAGTTGTGTAACATTGTTGGTAAATGGGAAATAGTAGGTTTACAGTTTTTCTATTACTTCTCTTTGGTGGGAAGAAATAGAAACCATGAAGTTATATCAAAGAAAAAGTCTTATTAAAGAAGATCATCAAATGCAACTATGCAATCTTCTATTAAAAGAAAAGCCTGCAGCCGTAGCCCTGTGGCATCCGATCCCGTCAGATCTCGGAAGCTAAGCAGGGTCAGGCCTGGTTAGTACCTGGATGGGAGACCGCCTGGGAACACCAGAAGCTGTAGGCTTGGGAGAAGGACCTGGCAACCACCTCCCAAAAATCAATCTGCCATTGAAAACCCTATGAACAGCAGAGAAGCACTGACGATAGTGTTTCCCCTGTTGTACAGAGGGTTGCTATGAGTCAGATACCAACTCGATGGCACCTAACAACAACAACAATTAAAGAAAAAGACTAAAGAAAAGGGGGAGAGGGCAAGATGAAAGGTTAATGGGAGAAAAGAAAAAGACACCATGTATGCAGCCCTTATGGCAAAATAAGGATGTACATATATAGATAGGTATGTTGTTAGGTGCTGTCTACTCACAAAAAATACATGCAAGTGGAAAGGAGAACATTGGTGGGGAGGGAGAATGTAGGGGAGGAGGGTCATGAGAGGGTAAGGGGGAAGTTAACGTGAGCAATGTACAATAAAATGCATGTATGGAAATGTCATAATGAGACCCATTAAGTTGTACATTAAAATTACTAATAAAGTTAAAGAAAAAAAATAAACCTATAAAATCCTGAAAGGAAAAGAGAAAAAGAAGGTTTTCATGGTCACTGTCTCTAAATATACTTGTAAATTGTATGTTGGTATCTAGGGATATTTGTTGTATTACTGCTTTTTCTACCTGCAATTTGAAAACATTAAAACTATTTGAACTTACTAATTCATTAGTGATATCACCTTAGGGAAACATCATAAGATTTCTAGCCAGCCTTGCTTTCCCATGAAGTACTGAACTGCCAGCTTTCACTTATCTTGTTTTCTTTTTTATTTGTCCTGTTCCTACAAATTCCTACTTAATGGAGAGGCTGTCTTGTTTTGGCAGACATTCACCTATCATAATTTCCAAACTCACTATTCCTACCCTTATTTAAGAAGCAAAATTTCCCTGTTAGCACATAAGTAGGAATTGGACTCTTAGGCAAGAGGAGGCATTAGACAGCTGCCCATATAATTTGCTTACCTATGTCTGGTATCTCTGTTTCTATGATGCACCAGGTATCCACGAGTGGCAATTAAAAGCAAAGAGAGTCATCAGTATCATTCAACAAGCCAAATCTATCTAGACATACCAATTCCTAACTCAACTTGGGGCAGTTAGTGAGCCTCCACAGGGATCATTTAGTTAGATGTGCAAGCCAAAGTTGACCCACTTCTTTAAGGCTTCTCCTCCTAAGATGGTGTCAGGGTGGTTGAATATCTGGCTTGGTGGGTGGGCAAAGTTTTAAGGCAGGTTTTTGAAAAGGTTCTCCCTGGACTATCTGCATCAGAATCATGTGGGCTCTTGTCCATGTGCAGCTTCCTGGGGCCCTACCATGTCGTACTAAATCAGAATCCTGATATGGGGGTGGGGCCTAGGATTTTAATTTTTAACAAATTCAGCTGGTGATTCTGATACAGAGTAAGATTTATGTACCATTGGGCTAAGAGTTGAAAAAGCATCCACTGCAAAGGACTACTCTTGGCTTCAGTTTGCTAGCCTAACTACTCCACAAAATGTTAAACCACTGTGTTTTATTATCAAGTCATGTATTGTGTAGGCAATTCAACCCTTACCTTAAGCCACTTATCTGATCTCAGAGATAAGACAGGGACATCTGTTGTGCACACTCTTTAGCAATATTTTTTGCAGTGTTTAGGTGTTGAACACAGGACTTCACCTATGCTTTGCAAATGCTCTACTACTGAGCTATACCCTTAGCCCATTTTTTTATTTTTTTATTTTGAGACAAGATCTCACTAAGTTATGCAGCCTGCTTCTGGCCTCAGACCTGGGATCTTCCTGCCTCTGGTTCCTGAGTCTCTGGGATTACAAGCATGAGCCAAAGTACCCAACTCTTTTGTTGTTGTTAGGTGCCACTGAGTTGAGTCCTACTCATAGTGACTCTATGTTCAACTGAATGAAACACTTTCCGAGACTGTGCCATACCTGGCACTATTATCAGTGCTTCTCTGCTTTTCACCAATATTAAAAATTAGCTTAAAAAGCTAAAAGTGTGAGGATTTTCTCTTAGACCATGACAGAATGTCTTTGGCATCAAAACTGCTGAATTAAAACAGCTTGAATAAAATATCACGTACATCAACATGAAAGCTTTGTATCTTTCAGCCATCCATGCTCTAAAGGGGCAACTGGAGTGGGCAAAACAGAACTGTCAGAAGAAGCAGAACACTTCTGTGGCCCCTGATCTTTGAGCTTATTGGCCCAGGGTGTTGCCTAGGGTGTTTCACCATGTGATATGGTATGAAGTTTCTCACTCAGAGGCCCAGTTTGTACATGGTTCTGACTTGGGTCAAGTCTGCCTGGAATTAAAAAGGCTATAAACATCTGCTAAACACTGTCATTTTAATTTTTAAAATTCTTCTAAATATGGCCCTAATGTCATTTTGAATACATGAAGATAACAAACCTTTTTTGCTGAAACTAGAAAACATCCAATTTTTTCTTTGGAACATTGGGGAAGAAGAAAAGCTACAAAATTATCTCCCTTGAAACTATCTACTAAGATGGACTCAACTCTTGAAAAAGAACATTTCTAAGATTTTACTAGCTGGGCCACAGGTCACGCTCCACTGACTTTTCTGTTTCCCTGGCCCATCTCAAAAGGGTAGGGATCCTGTGGGTTTACACAAACGTCAGCTGGTAAGGATGTGGAGCTCTGATTAGAAAACTGGCCTCAGGCATTTGCACTCTTATAAGTTTCTTTGTCCGTTAGACACTTGCTTGTTTTTGTAGCCTCTATAGGGTGAGTGCATTTGAGACTGGCTCTAATCACTGCAACATAGTCAATTCTGTGGAAGGAAGCTTAGTTGTGAAAATACTAGCAGGAGTTCATTAAAATATGGTTTCATCTTCAATAGATTCTCATGCTGTAGAACCAATTGTGTGGCTACAAAGAGCTTTGAAATTCTTAGGTGATGGCAAGGAGTAGGGAGGGGGATGGTTTGATTTTCTCACAGCTGCTTCTGATCCTGCCAATAATGTCATTGTGAATTTGGAAAGCTGTCCCATGTTATGCAGAGCAGCTTCTCTCATTAACATCTCAGAGGGAAGAGGTGAAAATGATCGAATTTATTTCCAGTGTGTGACCTTGTTCTGTCTCAGAATTACTTTTAGTTAAGGATTTAGGATTGAACTACCACCAAAGTCAGCCTGATATCTAGCTAGCAAGTGACTACATGCTGAGTGCCAGTGTGTGAACTCCTCACAAATGCCTAAGCCCATCAGTGGGCATCACTACCTGGCAAATGACTGACTTGAAGCTTGTCATGAGTTAGGAGAAAAAAGGAGTGGAATTGCAAATTGTTTTAGAGCAAGAAATGCTCCTAATAGGGTCTGTATGTTGATCTTTGATTTCTTTCAGGATCCAGATGATGAAAAGGGCCATCTCTTCTTTTTTAATTTAAAAGAAAATTATTGATACATGATTTATATACCATTAAATTCATTCTTCTAAAACGTAAAACTCAGCAGTTCCCAGTACACTCAGAGAGTTGTGCAACTATTGCTGTCACACAATTCCAAAACGTTTTCATTATCCTGTGAAGGAATTTCCATATATATTTGCTAATAGTCATTTTCCCTTCATCCTTCCTTCAGCCCCAGGCAATCAAAAATCTGATATCTCTCTCTATGGATTTGCCTATTCTGGATATTTTACATGAATGGAATCAAAGAGTATTTGTCTTTCTGTGCCTAGCTTTGTTCAGCTGACATAATGTTCCATGTCCAGGACTAATGGATGATTTTAGCTTGATGAGCCATTCTAAAAGAAGTTCTTACATTGGAGAGTCTTAGAGATGTACTGTGTCAACTTAAACACATTTCTTACAGTGGAAAGTTTGCACCCAGAGGAAAACAAGTAAGGATTTTTTTGAGACAGTCTTGCTGTGTAGCCCATGCTAGCTTTGAACTTGTGATCCTCTTGCTTCATCCTTCCAAGTGCTGAGATTCCAGGTGTGAGCCCCCATGCCTGACTCTAGATGATGTTTTTGGGTCAGGTAGAAAGAGCCTCTGAGTACCACTACTAATACATGACATCAAACTGGGGAAGTAACCACTATTTCATCTATGAGTAGTTTTTCTAGTATTTGTAGCTCCAGAGCTGAGGACAAGATGATGTTTCATGGCCATTTCTCAGCTATTTGCAGTTCTCCAAAGCCCAGTTTCCATTTGTTCCTTCAGCAGAGAGCTGTAAAAGTTCCACTGCCCCTCACTCAGCATGCTAACTGTTCCTAAGTGGGTGCTATTCCAGGTCTACTCCATTTCCAGTCAATGACAGGAGTCAAATCGTGATAACAATGTAAGAAATATTAACCAGTCACTGGAAAAGAAACAGTAAAATCTCTAGAGAAACTTTCATGTCACATTGACATTTGTCGACTCCAAATTACTCAAGGTACCAAGAAGCATTTACCAGCTTCTTATTTTCTTCTCTCTTTCATTTTTAAGGGAAGGACAAAATAAATATCTAGAGAATAACAGAATCCTGAAATACAGCAGCATGAGATTTTTATAAAGAATAAATCACTTCCAGTTATGCTTAATGGGTTTTCTAATAGAATTGTGAAATTAGAAGATGAGAGAGGAGCAACAGTATATTACACATTTGAATTTTTGCAAAACACTTGATATGATGTCTCCTATTTTTACTTATATAATTATCCCTATTAGTTTTAGAAAACTGTAAAGTTACCCTGAAGCCATGACCAAAGAAAAAAGAAGCAGTTATATTGATGAGAAATAGTTGAAGGACTTGGGCACGTTTGAACTGGAGAATAGAAAGCTCAGGAACCTATGGTAGCTGTCTTCATACTTGTGAGTTTGTTAAGTAAAAGAGGAAACTGACTTCTGTGCTGCTTCAGATGCTATCATTTCCCTCTACTAAGTGGATGATGTTTCATCAAGGCATATTTAAGTTGAATATAAGGAAGAATTGTTAGCAGAGCAGTTCAAGGATTCAATAGGCCTTCTTGAAACGTATTTAAATTTCTAGTTATTGAAAGGGATCAAAATAGAGACAATCAAATATCAAGAATGCACTGGGAATAATGCTGAACCGAGTACCTTCACTGACAATTCAAATGTTAAGATCACAAATCTATGCTATCACTTTTTTGTCAATGAAATGTGTGCATGGATGTATGTGTGTATGTATGTAGTGTGCATATATATGCGCACACATAAGGGATGGACTAAATATGCATGCACATATGTGTGTGTGTGTGTGTGTGTGTGTGTATGTGTGTGTGAAGCAAATCCTTAGGGAATCAAGACCTAAACTACCTTATGTAGAAATGAATAGATCTTAAAAAGTCTTTAGACAGGTATTTTTGAAATTCTTTTAGGTTTAATTACATGATTTTAAAAGCTTCACTTCTTTATTATCTTACCTCAGTCTCCCACTGAAAGGAAGCATTAAGACATGTATTTGTGGATAAAATCTTCAGCAAATAGACAAAGGGATACTATACACTTAAACAATAAGAAATACTGTTTCTCTTGGCAGATTTACAATGATAATGATATAATTGACTTTTCATTTCTCTACCTATTCGGCCAACATGGGGCCAGTTTGTTATTGTTGTTAGGTGATATTGAGTTGGGTCTGACTCATAGTGACTCTATGTACAACAGAATCAAGCACTTGCCTATATTGTGCCATGCCCAACACTAAGCCAGTGCTTCTCTGCTGTTCATAGAGTTTTCAATGGCTGATTTCTTTGGGATTGTTTCAGGAGTGGGCTGCCAGGTCCTTCTCCCAAATTTGCAGTGCTGGGGATAGAACTCAGGGCCTCAGAGTGTGCAGAACAAGCGCTCTATCAACTGAGCTGAACCCCAACCCAAGGGGCCAGCTAGAGGAAATAAATAACTGGGTATCAATGAACATGAAGTTATTTTTGAGGTCAGATAAAACAGGCTCAGGTGGGGATAGTTTGGGTCAGTAGGGCTGAAGTTGGAAAAATGTACAACCTTCCAATGTTTGAAATGTCAAGGAGAATCTAAAATTGTTCAATGTGGCCAAATATGGAACAAAAAGATGGAAGAGAGGGAAATATAGAAGATCATCCTTTAGGGGTAAATTTTATGTCCTCTCAGATTGTTGTCAAACATTGGGCTGAGAAGTACCTGTCTGTGGATGTCAAAGTAAATTAAAATGTATGAGTCACGTAAGAGGATACTCAAATATAAAAGTGAATTCAATTTTATAGATAAGGAAGTAGAGCACAGAGTAGTTAAAATACATAATGTATAATCTGACAGTGTCAAGATCTAGGAGATTCTCTATCCTTTTCTATAATAACCTGGTAATAATATTGCTCCTCCATCCACAATTTTGAATATAATCAATAACATAATGACTATATTAGTCTGTTTCCAAGGAAACAGATGACTCAACCAATTAAAATGACTAATGTGCATGGAGCAGGAGCAATTGAATTAACTGATCTTAATAACAATAGTAACAAAACACTGCTACAAGTGAAGTTTTTGTTTCAACACAGTAGTATTCAATATACATCATGGTACTTAAGATAGCATAGTCTTATTAAATCAACTTATTCCTCCCTATGAAGTTTAAATCTGGGAAAGTTATAAAGCAAATATATAAAGCTACCAATTATATATGAAAGATTCAATGTATAAATATAGGATCAGGATACATATATTTTTTAAAGTGACTCTAATGAGAATTATATTAGTTTCTGGGTAAACATGACAGGTAATGTGTGTGCATTTAAACTGGTTTGATGATTTTTAACTATAGTCAAGAACTTAGGGAGTTACTTGTCAATTGGATCAAAATGATCATGTGTATTCAATTAGCCTATTTCTGTGACAGCCAATCACAGGAGTGAACTTAATCTAGCAGGAAATCTTAATCGTGAATCTATGATAGGGTCTTGCTGTAGAGACAGGTTGTTGGCAGAATGTGTGAGTGTGGTCAAGTGAGGAAAAAATGTGACTCCTTAAATCACATATGCAATTTTGGGGGATGTATTCTTTCTAGGCAGAATGCTCATAGATTTAAATAGATTCTTAAAAAGTCCGAGACTAACAAAAGTATTAAGAAACTGGAGGATTACACCTCAGAAAACCAGCTAGGGAGGCTTAGGCTAAGTGAGAGCGCCTGAGTGTGTGAGTTCATGGGTGTGCATGCCTGTGTTTGAAGTGCTATGACAATGAGAGGAAGCAGTGTTGTAGAGTAAGAATGAATAGAGACATAAGACAATACTTCAAACTGTCAGAAACTAATTTTTCTTTATACTGAGAAAATCACTTTGTGATTAGGGGCCAAGTTATTCTATTTTATACTTCAAATGACTTTGTGTAGAAGGTCATAAGGTACTTTGGACTAAAATGCAAATTTGTGAACTGTTAAGGATCCTTGGCCAAGAGAGAATCTCATCAATGAATGACAATTGCTCCACCTTAGGTAAATTTACATTTAAATTACAAAGGAAAGGACTCAACTTAGCTAGAGCTTCCTTATATTAACCTCACTTTCATTTTGCTTTTATAGATAATTGTACTACTTTTCCTTTCAGGGGTTAGCCATATGGGGACTAGCTATGTGGGCTTTATAGGGTTAATTATATAAGTACAGCAAGACAAAGTCTTTGTCTACCTGACAGCCAATATCTGCATGACTGGAAGTGATCAGATGTTGAATGAACTGTCCAATGTTCCCATCCATGTTTGGCATCATGTAGACAGAACACCTCTAGGGTTTTTAAAACAATTTTGAATGTTACATAAATCATTTCCAAAGCCAGGCATACTACTATCTTGGCCTTCCTGTTGACTTTTAAGTACATAGTGGCCAAAGACATATACACGTCCTTGTGAGGTGTGGCATCATGAGGTACATGAACACTTGATGTGGATAAGGTGCTATGAATTAGTACCACTGTATACTCTCAGGATGTGCTTTGTCTTTATAAAATCTTAACTTTACAGGCTATTTTTTATTAGCCAAGGGATTTAACAACTTTCTTCCCTATAACAGAGTTTGCAATTATAATTAAGAAGTGTATTAAACCTGGAGTGAATTAAAGTGAAAAATGGATGGGGGCTTGGGACTAGATTTTCCCAGCTAGGTGTGAAGAAATAACCCAGTCTGAGAAAAGGGAGACCGATTCCAAAGTAAGCATGAAAATCTAAAAAATGTTGAAGAATGCCCTTGTAAATTCAAATTTCCATGCTAGTGTGAACATAGTGCTAAACGAAAATACCAAGACTCCTCATAAGTTTTGACTGGACTTGATAGTGCTCTGCACATATAAGTTGCTCTATCAATGTGTTTGTTCTCCCAGTCACCATTTTTGAGGTTATTGAGGAGATGCTGGTAGCAAAAATTGTTTTATGGAATAGTTCATAGTATGACATCAAAATCTTCTGGAATATAGAAAAATGTTAACCTTAAATTTCCAGGGGGATGTGTTAGTGACAAAGGTGACATAATTAATTAGAAGGAGAGCTCTACCAATTTAACCAGGGGAGAGGAAGCAGGTTTATCCCTAATGGGATGGGAATGGATGCTTCCTTTTTCTTGAACTCCAAAGGACATGTAGCCTCAGAAAGGAAAGAAATAAGCTGATTAAGCCAAGGTTGATTTACTTGTAATCTGCATGTAACTTCAGGATATGGAATACCAAGAGGTATTAATTCCTTATGAAAGGTATGAAAAGTCTTTGTATTCTCAAGAAAACTCCTAGAACAGAATAAGGAAGTCTAAAGATGAACACATTACTTTTCATGAAATTAGGCTTTTAAAGGTAAAGCACTAGTCCTCCCTTCCTTATCATGCCATGAAAAAACAGACTTCCATTTTTTTCTTTATGAAATGACCACTTCAAAAGATTGGACATGGAGAACTTTGAAAGTTTAGCCCAGCAGGTGGGGGTCTGGCAATACCTCCACCTGGTGTAATGGAATAGGTAGTTTTTATTAGTCTTCATGGGGCTGGGATTTAGCTCATTTGGTAGAGTGCTGCTCTGCGGTCTCTCAGGTCCTGGGTTTGATTCCCAGCACCACAAAAATGGGAGAAGGATGTTGCAATCCACTCCCAAGGTAATCCCGAAACAATTAGCCATTGAAAACCCTATAAGAGTCACTATGAGTCAGACACAACTGGACAGCACCTAACAACAACAACATTAGTCTTCACAATGACCAGCAGTGTTGAGAGACTTACCTGAATAGTTGGGAGTATTGAGATCCATGTCAGTGACAACAGTGTATACAGGGGAGGCCTCACGTACAAGAATGTTAACACTTTCTGATTTTCCAAAGCAGGGCTCAAAGATTCTTTCAAACAGGAGGAGTGGGCATGGTGACCATTATTCTTATTCCTGCATCTTAACTCAGTGCTATAATATGGGCAAATGCATTTTCTGATCCTTTGGCAAGACCTTGTCTCTTCATGGTGTCTTATTCTTACTTTTTTCTTTATCCGCTAAGCAAACATAGAGATTAGAAGAGATTTACCTTAATTCCAAAATGCTAACGGAGTTTCCTGATGGAAATATTCGCCTTACAAAATTGAAGTCACCAACATACACACTGCCATCAGGACCAGAAGCTAAGGCCACAGGAGCAAAGAGTTTGTTGTTGTGGGCTGGGCCATTGCAGTTGGTACAGGCTACACTCCTTTGGTGTCCATTACCCATTATAGTTGATATGACTGGGGGCTGCTGGGAAATGAACATATTTTCCCCATTCCCTTTATGTATGATTCCTAGACACAAGGAAGAAAAGAGAGAATTTTTTGAAAAGTAATTGCCACACAATAATCTTAGCAACATTTAAATTTCTCTCACTGTTCAAAACAAGAAGGAGCTTTAGCCCAACATAAGAGAATCTGAGAGTGAAACACACTGCCCTTTGTTTTGTTTAACTGTTTAACTACAACAAATAGTAGTAAATCACTTTGCCTCATTTTGTCAACCTGTGAAGTGGGCACATACTGTAAGTCCCTTTAAAGCTGACTCTAAATGTCTCAATTAAGGATTTGATGACTAACATTTTATGATCTCCTTTTCACTCTGGGCTCTGAATCCTTTATGGCTTTTTTTTTTTGCAATATTGGGTGATGAACCAAGGGTCTTGCTCATGCCAGTCAAGTGCTCTAACATGGAGATGCACCCCCAGTCCCTTCTTTATTTTTCATTTTGAGACAGGGTCTCATTGAGTTGTGCAGGCTGCCTCTGGCCTCAAACTCATGATCCTCCTGCCTCTGCCTCTCAAGTTGCTGGAATTACAGGCATACATCATGGTGCCTGACCTTTACGACAAATTTTCATCACTGGCTGGCTCTCTCCTGATGCCTGGCACATACCTGTCTGATTTCAAATTACCTTCACTATGCAACTTGTTGTTGAAAAGAGAGTATCTGTCAATTCTAATACTAACCTTAGCAAAACACAGTCAGGAAGGTAATTCTGCTTTTGTGAGAAAGAAAGAAATTCTACTGCTAGAATGCATTTCAAAGATATATGAAAGAGACTTGAATTTTCTACTGTTTTGGACCATATCTCACTATCATCAGTGCAGGAAATGAGATACTGTCTTAAGAAAATGCTTTGCATCTCTTTTGTTTGGCCAATCTTATCCATACCTACAACTTTAACTTGCAGCTCTATAGGCTGAAAATTTTTCCCATCCAGTGTTTTCACCTGACATGCAATTTCTGACTAGACCTCTTTACATGGATGCCCCACAGGGACCTCAGACTCACAAAGTTTGAAATCGAGCTCATTATTTTTCTGTGCCCCCTACCAAACTCTTGTATTCCTCCTGTGTTTCCTGTTCATCCCATGAGTGGTATCTTTGTCATGTAGTTACCTAAATTGGAAGTCTAGCCATTGCTATCACTCTTTCTTTCCTCTCATTCTCTAAATCTAATTAATTTCAAATTCCCATTGAGTCTATCTCCTAAAATGTATTGAAACCAAGTTTTTCTCCCTCATTCCTACTTTTACTGCTTTAGTTCAGTTTTTTCTTAATTTCTTGGTTTCCTAGTCTTGAAGCATATTCATTTCCAAACCATTATTCATACTCCTATCACAGAGATTATTTCAATCTGTAGCTTAAAACCTACCACTCCACATCCCCTATAGGATAAGGGCACATTTCCTACTGTTAAGGCATACAAAATCCTTTGTGATTTGACCCTTGCCTACATGGTCAGTCTCCTCTCTCATTGCATTGTTATTTGTATCCTGAGATCCAGGCATGGTGAACTACTTATGGTGAAGTTTCACACAGTTTTCATTCCTCCCTGCTTTTGTACATGTTATGCCCTCTATCCAGAATACCCTCCTTAACTTGACTGCTTGTGGAACTTCTACCTATCTTTCAAAGCTGAGCTCAAATGTTCCCCAACCTTCTATTTAAGCAGATTTAGTCACTTCCTCCTCTGTGTGCCCGTAGTTTGTTTTCCATCGATGTATTATAACACTTACCACACTGTATAATAGAGTTTTCATTACTTCTCTATCTTCCCCATTAGAACATGAATGAACTCCTTGAAGGCAGACCCTTTGTCTTACTCCTTTCTGTATTTTAGTGCCAATCCCTGTGGCCAAGTCATTATAAGTGCTCAGTGAATGTTGAAAATAGGTTTTGAGTTTCTTGTAGTTTCCTGGTCCAAATCCCAATGATTTTGCAAACCCGCTGGGCCTGGGCAGAAAATCCAAGGAACAAGTACTGCTGTGCTAAATAGCTCAAGTCAGCCCAGAATGAGCCAGGGCAGGTAAAACATCCATGTTGTGAGAAGGCATGCCAATGTGTCAGACTGAAGTAACTGACAGCAAATGAATGAATGCAGTTATACTGTATAGCCTTATTTTTCTCTCCCTTGCCCCTCGCTATCTATCTCCTCAGACTGCCTGTTACTCTCTCTAAACATTTCCTGAAATAATGTCTTCCTCTGTTTTCTTCCAACTTTAGTCCTACAGCCCTATGATAGAAACTATTGATCACTCTGAGACAGGAACATTGCTGGTAAAAAAGGAGGGTAAAACATGCATAGCATGATACCAATATATATACTTGGAAAGGGCCTTCCAGGAAACAGAAATCCCACCCATCATATGGTCTTTGGATTTCAAATTTAAGTATTTTTACTTTCCTTCCCAGAGTGATTCCAGCTACCTTTTCAAGATATGATTTGCAAGATCTGCTGTGAGTTTACACTCTGACAAATTGGTCTTTTATTGAACTATGAGATATCTTGAGGATCACTACTTTCTTATTACATTAATAACTTTACTATCTAGTAAGGAAATTTATTAAGATTTAGAATAGTTAATTAAGTAATATTAATAAGAATGAATTTCATTTCCCAAAAAGCATTTAATTGCCTTGTGATCAATACTGCAACTTAAATGAATCAAGGAGAAGTGAATAAGAACTAGAATGATGGTTGTACATCATTGAAAAGAAATCTCTTGATGATTCCTAACTGAATATCCTACCAATGACACTATGGCATGTTCTTTTAATAAATGAGGAAAACACTACTTAGCATGTCAGTATTTCAGGTAGGCACTATAGGGTATACTACTCAAAAATATTTCCAATAATTGCCTTTGAAATACCAGATTTGCTATTAACATCTATTTTCACAGGTAGATCTCCTTTTTTATGTCAATATAATGGTATAGTTAACAATTACCCTCAAAATGACATGTTATTACCAGGCTTCTGGCAATTGAAAAACTAAAGATGGCTATTCTAAGCCATTCTTCTAAGCCTGCAATTCTAAAACTCCCCTTTTCGATTAGAAAGCCCAGTACTCCATCAAAAAAGAAGAATGATTAAAGGAAATAAAACATAAGGCAATGCACTTTCTGATTACATCTCAACAATTGATGTCTTACTTTCATGCAAGGTACTAAAGTGCCCGTTTACTGAAATTACAATTTCTGTTTAAAGCTGAAGCAATCAAAACAAAAATGGGCAAACCCCCTTTGTATTGCCCTGGAAAAATAGATCATTTTGAAGGGTGTTTTTGTTGTTTCAAGAATCTGTTTAACCTTCCATTACATAGAAGTAGGGCATACCATCTAGCAACAATGATTTAACACCAATTTTTCTGCAAAAGGTTGCTCTGAAAATATTTTGTTTATGTTTCTGGAAATCTTGATCAATTACTGCTGCCTCCCTTCCAGTTTATTTTGCCATGAATGCTCATTTTGAAAATGGAATCAAATGATCCTAGGACAACACACATTTATTTACATGAAGGCCAACTTCCAGCATAGGATTAGGTGCCTTGTTTATAATCAATAATGAAATCCTACTGAATGGAGCCTACTGTACTTTTTCCGTCCTAAGTTTTTCCTTTATCTGCCAGAAAGCTGAGCCTGTTTTGGAGTAAGGCAAGCACACTTATAAACATACTAGTCATATCCTCCTGCTATTTTCCTCAGAACTTCTTTTGAAGCTTATAAATAAGTTTGAAATAAAATTCCCCTTGGAAGCCAGTGGGTGGTGCTTTATGCTGATTTCAAAGAAGAAACCATTTTTCAGACTTATGAACAATAAGGGACAAAATACATATTTCTCTTACTACTTGACTGAGAGGATATAAACACAAACTGGGAGATATGTCTGTGTGATCATGGAAATTTACTTCCCTTCCCAGTAAAACCATTTATTGACAAAGTACCGCTCTATCTTAGAGCCTAATTCTTTATGCATTTTAGATAGATGACAATGCCAAGTTAGTAACCTGGCTTATTATTTCTAAGAATTTTTAACACTCAACTGGTAGAAAATACTAGAGGACATGCTTGATGGAAAGATATACTATTTTAGGTAATAGATAATTCAAGTGCACATTTTTTCATAATTTTAAAGAACTAAGTTTTCTTAAAGGGAATGAATATGCACTGTCTACAATCTCTAAGAGATGTATCTTGAGGTAATAATGTTGAAAAAACATAAGTTCCCAGTGTTTGTTTTCATCTCCATGAAAGTAGGAACTATCTGTATATATTGGGTATAATATTTGGAAATAATTCTCCATAACCAATGCTTAGTTGTCAGGTAAATATAATTGCTGTAACTGAAATGACAAATGGTGTGAAAACACTGCCTACTGGAAATTACCCACTGCATAATGATTTTCGAGCCAAAGAAAAACTGAAGAATAGAATGGCAGCAGACATCTAGTCTAATTATAGGTGTCTTTTTAAGCAGTGAGAGGAAACTGGAAGAAGATAGATTCTTGTTTCTAATCTACTATCTATCTCAGATCAAAAAAGCAGGGTGCCTAAAAAGTTAGGCTTTTTCCTAAGAGAAGTGGAGTGTGAGAGTCTGGAAAGATGTTACCCTTGCCTCAATCAGTCAGAAAAGACCATCTGACCTGAGGGGGAAAGAGCATTGCTTTCTAAATTGGTATTCCAAAAGCTGCTCAATCACACTTATCATTTCTTCTTCTAAAACTGCCTCTGCGGGTGGGGTTTAGACTTCAGAAACATCTGGAGAGAGGTGTTTGTGTCCAAGGTCATGCTGAAAGGCAGTGGCAGAGCTGGCTTCAGCTATGTTTCCTGGCATGTGTTACCAGTTCTTGATTAGACACACAATGCCTCTACAAATCAGATGATAAAATGAACAAATGTTCCTTTCTAAAAAACTATCCAACATAAAGCTTCTTTCTGAGAATAAAATGATCAGAAAAGGTTGAGATACAAAGCAGATGTAGTGGGGCTGTGGGTAAGCACAAGAGATCTTTTCGATGTGGCAAAATGCTCCCAGACTAGGTTTTGGTGATGGTGGTACAACTATAAAGTTACAAACAAAACAAAACAAAAAAAGCCAAAAAAAAAAAAAAAAAAAAAAAAAAAAAAAAAAAAAAAAAAAAAAAAAAAAAAAAAAAAAAAAAAAAAAAAAAAAAAAAAAAGAAAAGAAAAGAAAAATAAAAAAAAAAAACCATTGAAATGAGTATTTAAAATGGGTGATTTTTATGGCACATAAATTGGACTTCAATAAATCTGTTAAAAAATTCTCCAAAGTAACTTGGTATCTATTACCTAAAAAGTAATTATGGTTAAATTAGAGATGGAGGGGACATGTTTGTGGAAATCAGGTGGATCCTGAAGCCAACTTTCTGGATGGCTCCCCTCTGTTCTTAAGTCTATATGAAGCAAATGATAAGAGGACACAGGACTGGGAGCACACAGTTGGGGGCTGGCTCCATCGAGGTCATTTCCCATTTTGTGTTTAATGTCAATGACAGGCATTTCAAAGAGACAATCCATATAGGCCAATAAAAGTGAGTGGAAAGGAAACATCTGCTTAAAATGTCAAAGTCTTTCAAATCAAAACAAAAAAACTAATAATTTAATAAGTGGCATCTGCCCTTTCATGTTTGTACTTTTAAAACTGTAGCTCTCCTTTTGGCAACAGGAAAAAAAGTTGACATTTTATATTAGTGCTGGAATCTTTGCTGTTAAAAAACAAACAATTTGAAATGGAATTTAGTATTTTTCTTTGAGGTGCTGGGGTAGAATGAGTGCATACAGCAATGGACACACTCACCTTCCTTATCCCCTACTGGGACTATGGTAGATAGTCTTATTCTAGGGTAGAAGCAAATCTGATTAGCTTTGCTAATCAAACATTTCTAGCCTATGTGGCTGGCTGGCCTGGCTGATTTGACTATGGTGCAAATGAAGTCAAACCATTATTAGATTATAAAATTGTAATCCAATTATAAAATTGAGCTCTTAGCCTTTCCAGGGTACTCAGCCTTAGTCAGATGTTCCATTAAAGTAGAATGCAAACAAGGATGGATGGATGGATGGAAGAGTGTTGCTGCCTCAACACATATTCATTCTCATTTTCTGACAAAGTAATCTAAAGTACATATCTACTGCAGCTTGTTTAGAATCTGCCTCTTCACACTAAAATGGTATTTGATTCTTCAGTGAAAAGTCATGAGCAGTTGTTCAGAGGAAAGCTGAATGGTTGGTTTCATAGTAGGATGCAAAAGGAGGTAAAGGAATTTAGATGAAGGAGTTATAGCCAGAGTAGAAAAATCTGTTTGGGAGAAGCATGGCTCAGGGACTATATGTGGTCCTTCTTCAGATTTCTTTCCTGATTTATTTAACATTTAAATTACAAAGTAGTAGGAAGTAGCAGCTGGAAAAGTGGTCCAAAGAAGAGAGAGATTGAAGATGAGAGTGCTCTGATCCTTACACACTAACACTAAAGTCAAATTAAAATACCGGGAAGGAAATGTACTAACTTCATCATTTCTAAGTGGTGTTCTCACAGGTGATTTTTCTCTTGTACTTTTCCAAATTTTCTGCACTGAATATGTATTAAATAGGATTAGGAAAACAGTATTAAAACAAATTTTAAAAGCTGCTTACCACTTTGAGGATTCAAAATGTGATGCTTATTCAAGGACCAGCCTCCTAGGTTAGAAGCATCCATCTCAAAACCTTGTAAAATGACTGTCCTTTGCTCCCAGAGAATAAAACCAGGGCACGTCTCATACTCATATCCCACAGACACTGCAAACAAAGAGTTAATAGCATGTGAGGAAACTATTAAATATTTGCTTCATGTTTACACTGTTGATAATTTGGATACTGTATGTGGTATCAAATTTTGGTTTGGTTTGGGAATTGATAGGCGAGTGCCTTTCACTTTTCAGCATTGCATCTAGCATAGCATTGGTTACCCAAAAGTGATCAGAGAGTGCACATTGGGGAAGTGAGTGAAGGGATGTTATCTCTAGATAGCTACCAAATGTTTATAGACACTAAGCATTATTCTGAGGTTTCAGGTTGGATATTGTGCAATAAAATCAAAGAGAGAAGCCCTCTGCAGAATTAAGCTGAAGTAGTATAATTTCTATCTGTACCTTTGTAGGCTATGTGCAGGAAAGGCTGGTTTCTCACCTCTCTAGAGTGCAAAATGCACTCAGGAAACTGGTTTGGGAGTATTGGGTCACTTATATAATATTGACTACATTGAAACTAAACTAATAAAAATTTATTTGCCCAATTTTGTTTTTCCTGTGCTAACAGGCCTTTGGTTTGCAGAGAGGACTGAATTTGCTTAGAGTACTGCAGTGTAAATTCCACCTTGTGCATATTATGTTTTGGTTTCTGCATATAGCTAACCAATGGGACATCACCCAGCGCTTGGCTTCAACTCCTATGAAGCACAGATGTTGTGCATTAAACTTGGAACCCTGGTATGCCACTAAAATGGAAAGTGCAGAATGGGGTATCTTGGATGTCTCTGCTCTACTGAAATATGTATAGCCCAAGTATACCAAGTCCTAACCATTTTCTCAGTTGGTAAACCTGCTTACCTGTTGGAACCACAGATTTTTGCTTTCTGAATTTAAATTTTCAGCTTTCTGTCTTCATAATATACTAAGCCTGAGAGTAGTGGCACATTACACTGCATATCCAAAGCTGCTTCTCCCTTCCTGGCAGCTTAAAAGCCCCAGTTGGACTGTTGTCTGACACTGCATTCTAGTACCTGCTTCTACAAGATCTTTCAATCACCCTAGAGAGCTCAAGTCCTTCCTTTGTCATTTGGTTATGAAAATGGGTAAAAACGAAAACAGGTGAGTAAGCAATGTGAGCACAATGAATCCAAAAATGAAAAATGAAAACAAACTTGTTTTAGTTATCAGCATCAAGTGAAGGGGAAAAATGGCAATTTTAGCCAAATCCATTTGTTTGTGCATGTGTGTGTGAGAGCACATGCACAGATAAGCCAAAAAGTTTTTACGATTATGAATATACAACTCTAACTCTGTGGATCATTTGTGGCCAATTTTAAGTTGTAGGCTTCATTTTCATTGCCCTCTAGTCCACCAAAGCTTACAGTGAGAATCAGAGTATTTTTCATGGGCGTGGTCCATGCTTACAGGGTCTTACACTTGGTATAATGTTTTGCTGTCACTGTCTTGAAACCCCTTAATACTTTTTTTGGCAAGAGGCTCTGTATTCTAATTTTCATTTTACTGGGCCCTGAAAATCATGTAGCTGGTCCTGATGGGGATGCACTTCTATCAGTTGTCAGCTGGTAAAGATGCATGAAATGGAAAGTCATTTTTAACATTACTCTCAACCAGGCATTATTAGCAAGAGAGATCAATGGGGAGGTGGGAAAGCTGATCATACAACAGAGATCATCTGTATAATGCTGTTCTCTATTTAGTTGGGCAGAAATAGGATCTCAGGTGTGGAAGGATTCTGAAAAGCAATCTAGTTCCACTGGTGACAGCAATCAATGCTGTTTACAACCTCTCCAATATTTTATCATAGCCCCTGCACTTACTAAAACAAGAGTTGGTTTTAGACTAAGAGACACAAAGACTTCCATTTTCATATATGCCAGTAACTAGTTGTGCCTACTCAGGCAAGTTATTCTTCATATCTTGGAGTTGTGCTCTTTATTGGTACCCAAGTGGGGAGAGGGTGATGAGAACTGGTCCTTTTTAGGCCTTTTTGGGTCAAGGAGCACTTTATTGTGAATATGGTGAAAATTATGGCTATTCTTCCTAGAAAAGCAAAAATGTACACAAAATTTTGCATATAAGTCTTGAGCATTCATGGATCTCCTAAAATCTAAATAAAAATCCCAGATTAAATACCTTGTACTAGATAACTCTTTTCTTTCTTTTCTTTTTCTTTTGTGGCACTTGGGGGTTGAACCCAGGGCCTTGCGTGTATTTGCAAACTCTCTACCATTGGGCTATAGTCCCCGCCCATTTTTTATTTTCTGGTTTTCAGTCAGGATCTCACTGAGTTATGCAGGTTGCCTCTGGGTAAGAACTCACAATCCTCCTGCCTCCATCTCCCAAGTTGCTGGGATTACAGGCATGCATCACTGTGCCCAGCCAGATAATTCTTTTCATCTCCCCTTAGCATTAACACTTTATGATTCTAAATTGTATTCCTTTCAGATTACATTTGATAAATTTATGTTACGTCAAGCCCACAAACCAGGTAGAATACTGCTTCTCATATTGGAGAAATCAGATGGTTAGAGAACACACTAAAGGCCACGTTGGTGTGTATAATAGTGTGTTTTCTGCTTCTCTTGCCAACATTTAAAAGTCTTGATTAATAAATAATCACAACAACAATTACAAGTTCCTTTAAAGCCATCATCTTCTTCCCCACAGTATGCCTGGCAATTACTGGATCTGCCTTCTGTACACTGTAAGCCTGGTGAGCTCCCCTCGAATCCCTTCTCTGGAAGGTGATTGCGCAGTTTTGCAAATAAGTAGTGTGCTCTGGTGACCTCTGATGATGGTTTGGAGCCTGCTTTCTCCCTCTCAGTAACAGTTAAAGATCATCCCAACTCTGCAGCAGGAAATGCTTACATAAAGCATCAATTAAAGAGTTCTCAATGTAATGGTAATGAGACATACATACTCTTTTCATCTCCTCCTATCTGCTCTCTGAATTGCTCTCCAGTCCACAACAAAAAAGTGCATTGGCTGCAAACCTCACAATTATATTACTTTTTTCTCCCCAGTCACAGCAGATAGCAACAAGGCAACCACTTAATAAGTTTCCTCTAATTTTTATTAGATTTATTTTCTCTCGAGAAAACTCTATGAGCTAATAAAGTTAAAATTTATACTTAAGACTTGTCCAAAATTCCAATTGGCTTTAATGAGAATGGCTGTGTGTTGGGGTATTTTTTTATGTAGCTCCTTGTTCTGAGTAACAAGCCAAGGCTTCTTTCCGACGGCAGCTGGCTTTAACATAATCCTAGAACTTGCAATTGGCTTATAAGAAGGCAGAAGTTTCACCCCACGGAGTTGAGCTGCTCTCCAAATGCATGGGAACTGGCAAATACAGTAGCAACCAATTCTAGACTTCCTTTCATGGAAGCAGACTGCAATGCATTAAACGCCTATTCTTTTTTGTATAACTACATATGGAGAAAAAGGGTTATATTGGATCTGGTGCTAAAAACTGAGCCTTGACACTACACTCTGCCAGTGACTGTGACAGCTGAAACTCAGTTAAGTAAGCAGAGTGGACCACAACCAATTCTCAGAAAGCCTATTGCCTATCATGTCTGGTCATTAACACAGCATGGCATAGGGCATGGAGTTAGCTTCTGGTACTCTGGAGTGGGGACTAGGAAAACCAGTGTCAGAGGAAGAAAAACTAATCATCAGTACATGAGAGCAACTGTAGAATGTAGACTAGGCTGGCAGTGAACAGGGATAGCTAGACAAGGGATCCTGGGCTATACTTCCCAGGGGGTGGCATAGGGTGCCATACATATATTGGGAAGGCAGCTAAGAGAGAGAAGCATTAATATGGAAGAATGCTTTCTTTGAGCCATATGACCACCTCCTTTGTGCCACCCTTAATTCCATATGGATTTCGGTCTTCCTGTATTCTCTCTCTTCCCTCCACATGGAGATATAAATAGAGTGTTCCCTAAGTAAGAGTCACTCCATGCTACTTTTGCAGAAGATTGTGTCTTCTGGTCATAGGACTGCATCTCTGACTTCACTGTTAGTCATACTGCAAATATTACACTGGCGTATAAAGAAGACTGACTGAAACACTGCAGCTTGCTCCCCTGAAGCAATTTGACATAGAAAAAATAACTCAAAATGCTCATTCTCCTCATCTAAGCAATGGCATTTGTATGACATAGGGACTGTAAGAAGGCTGAGGGCCATAGTGTCCCAGACATCCAGTTTAATGACTATACCATTCATCTATGATGGCTAGGATAAGAGATTGACATTAAGTAGTCAAGGTAAAGGTGCTATATAATGAAGCTGATATGTGAAATATGACAAGATTAAGCAGATGATTTTCAATAGCTTCAGGCTAAGGCTTCAGAATTCATAATGGTTGCATTTATGAAGGCAATATATAATTAAAACTAGTCTTATAGTCAGTGTGAGAAATTTAAGTGCTACCTTCATGAACTCAAGGTATATCTAAAAATAATTCTAAGACATGTAAAGGGTAACTGACAAGATGAAAACTCTCTTCTCCAAAAAGAGTCGTTAAATAGACAAATATTTTCCATTCTGTAAAAATACTAGATTAATGCAAAACAAAAATAATGACAAAAGACAAAAAAATCTAAACATCCAAATGAAGGCCACGGCAACAACAGACTGAGGCTATGTAGATAAAATTTTACCTATTAATAACAAGTGCCTGATCTCAGAGTTCTATCTTTTCCTATTCTCTCCTGATTTATCATAGGATAGGATGACCTCAGAGGCTCCTCAATTTGACACATTGCCCAGTGGCCTGAGATGCTTTGTTTATTTACTATTCCTAGCTTACTCAGCATGTGAGCATTAGGTGTTGAATTTTTATTAAGTGCCTTTTCAGCATTTATGGAGATATTCACATAGTTTTTCTTTCCTTTAATCTATTAAAATATTGTGTTATAGCAGTAGATTTCCCAATGTTGAACCATCATTATGGCCCTAAATTAAACTCTACCTGGTTATGATGACATATTTTCAGTGAATCACTGGATTTGGTTTGACAATACTTAGGATCTGTACTCTACCCGTTAACAGTAAGGTAGTGCTGGGAGCAGTGGTGCATGCTTGTAATCCCAGTGACTTCGGAGGCAGAAGCAGGACGATTGCAAGTTCCAGACCAGAGGTAGTCTGTGTAATTTAGCGAGACCTTGTCTCAGAGAGTGAAAAAAAAAAAAGGGCTGGGGGTGCCATTCAGTGGTATAGCACTAGCAAAGCATGCAAGTGTGGGGCCCTGGGTTCAACCCTAAGTACGGCAAAAAAAAAAAAAAAAGAGTAAGAGTGCCCCTCTGTAGTCTCTGAGGTCACATGTTTGATTCCTAGCACTGAAAAATATGGGAGAAAGATGTGGCAATCTATACCCAAGGCAATCCTGAAACAATCAGCCATTGAAAACCCTATGAGGGTTGCTATGAGTTGGATACAACGCGACAGCACCTAACAACAACAAGTTAGATGAAGAGAAAGTACAAGTGGGAGAAAAGTAAAAAGCATTCAGGAGTGAGTGTAGCTATGTAACTTTTTTTCCAAGAGGTCCTGGCTGCTTCATCCAAACCTAGCTGCATCAAAGCCAACACAGATGGCCTAGAAAGAGTGCCTTAGAAAGCACAGAGATGTACTGCATTCATGTACACATTTGTGAGTGTCTCTGCGTACCTATGTACTCCTCCTCTAAGGCAAGCCCACTATCCCATTATACAAGCCAGGATAAAGGGTCACCTTTTTGTTTATTCACTTCATTGTTCAGTCATTCAGCAAATATGAAATATTTAGTGAGTATCTCCTCTTAATGCATACTGTGTGGGGCACTGGAGATGTGAAGATGAACAAAACAGAATAAGACAGCATTTGCCCTGGAGGAACTTATATTCTAGTGAAAGAAACAAATATAAAAGAAAAACAATAACACATACACACATACATCATGATAAATGTTGTAACGGGAAAATGTGGAGTTTCATAACAGAGTGTAACATGAGAAACTATGTTGGGTGGAGGAAGAAAGGGGAAAGGGTTGACCTCATGAACCATAGTAGTGCTCTCTCATTTATGGGCAATGCATTCTAAGACCCCTGCCACACTGGATGCCTGAAACTGGATAGTACTGAACTCTATATGCTTTTTTCCCTATGTACTCTGCAGCACTGCAACTTACTTGTTTTTGGGTCCATAGAATTGGATCCAACTCATACCAACCCTATATACAACAGATGAAATATTCCCCAACACTCTCCCATGCCCAGGACTATTGTCAGTGCTTTTCTGCTATTCATAGGGTTTTCAATAGCTGATTGTTTCAGAAGTAGGTCGCTAGGTCCTTTTCCCAAGCTTACAGCAGTTGATATTCCCAGGTGGTCTCCTATCCAAGGACTAATCAGGTCTGACCCCACTTAGCTTCCAAGATCTGACAAGATTGGAAGCCAGGGTGGTACAGCTGTAAGTATTGCCACTTACTAGCAGAGTTAATTTGTCCTTCCGTGTTTTAAGCCTTGGTGTCTCCTTTGCATCACTACTTTTGTGCTTTGGGTCCATTAAGTAAAATAAGGGTTAATGGAACACAAGCACTGCAATACCATGACAGCTGATCTGATAACTGAAATGCTACTAAGTGACTAATGGGCTGGTAGTACATACAGCATGGAGATGCTGCACAAAGGGATGGTTCATGTCCTTGGGCAGGACAGAGTGGGACAGTGGGAGATTTCATCACACTATTCAGAATGGTGGGACTGGGATTTAGCTAAGTTGGTAGAGTGCTTCTCTGTGCTCTCTGAGGCCCTGCGCTTGATCTCTAGCACCACAAAAAATGGGAGCAGGAATAGCAGCCTATTCCTGAAATGATTCCCAAACAACCACTAAAAACCCTGTGAGTTGGACACAAGTCGATAGCACCTAACAACTCAGAATGGCATGCAATTTAAAACTTATGAAGTGTTTATTTCTAGAATTTTCCATTTAATATTTTCAGACTTCAGTTGATTATGGGTAACTGAAACCAAGGGAAGTGAAACCACAGATATGAGGAGACTATTTTACAGAAGTGCCTTGGCTTACAGTGGGGTTATGTTTGCAAGTTGGAGATATTGTAAGTCAAAAATGCATTTAATATACTTAACCTTCTGTACATCATAGCTTAGCAACACAGCCCAGTGTAGAGTATCTGGGAGCTACGGCTCACTGCTGCTGCCCAGTATCAACAGAGAAAATTGCATTGCATATCACTACCCTGGGAAAAGATCAAGATGCAAGATTCAAAGTACGGTTCCTCCTGAAAGTGTATTACTTTCATACCATTACATCATTGCTAAGTTGAAAATTTTTAAGCTGACTTCTTATGAGTTGGGGATTCTCTGGATAGGGAAGAGCATTTTAGGCAGAAAGAGAAGCATGTGTGCAAGGCCACGAGATTTGGTATCTTCATGAGATTTAAAGAAGGTCATGATTGTTGGAGAGTCAATTTCTCCCTAATGCATCAAAAATAAGTGAAGAGTAACAACCATCATCTCGCCTGTCCAGTACAAAAATGAACAAAATAAAAGATTACTATCCTTTATCAGTATTTAGGCATTTTTGGTTAGGTAGGGGTTTAAAAAATAGTCTCACTTTTAAAGTGGACTGGCTTTCTTTTGAAATAATGTGATTGATTATAAGGGGCACAATATTGGAAAGAAAGGTGTTGCTATTTAACAACTCCTTTATTCTCAAAATTATCTTATTTGATAAATTATGTGGTCACCCATTCCCAAAGGATTGACTCCATTATGCCTTCAGATAGGCTGGTAGAAAGCAAGTACAGTCATAAATGCTGACTTGAAAAATAAGTCACAGGGTTTGAGAAATTATTGAATTTTAGTCTCTTGGCTCTATTATCTTACAAATGGATTTAAAACTTTTGGGCATAAAAGTCCTGATAAGAAATAGAAGTTGTTAATTGTGATCTAGCATATACACCAGGAGATACATACAAGCACACACACGATTGAAAAAAGTTTTCCAAGGCATTATGCTTTTGATAGCATCCTATTCTGATATTTTCTATTCTATTCCATGCACTTTTGTTCTATTATGTTCTATTACATTCTATTGCACTATTCAAAAAAAAAAAAAAAGCTGGCTGAATCACCAAGTGGGTTTCACAATCTACTAATGAAGGTGACTCGTAGTTTGAAATGGGCACAGACCACTTGCTTACCAGAGTATTAAGCCATTTGAAAACCTCGGTAGGCCCCTTGAATTCTTACTTTTAGAGTATGAAA
Organism: Pedetes capensis; assembly: GCA_007922755.1. NCBI lineage: Eukaryota > Metazoa > Chordata > Mammalia > Rodentia > Pedetidae > Pedetes > Pedetes capensis. The sequence goes on along the minus strand of VMDO01017323.1, from coordinate 8,530 downwards.
ATTGAGTTGTTGGCAACAAACTGACATAATGCTTGATTTTGAAGATAGTCAACATTTGTTAATGTTGATTTTCTGTTTTTCTTTTTCATACTTTGTTTTTCTAGGTTGCAAACACTTAGTAGTTCTTTGAAAAGCTCCTGTCTTTGGCACTGTGCCTATAAAGTTGAAGGATAAAACAGCCCTGCTCTCGGTTAATAATTATGAATTCATGAGTGGAGGGAAATGATGAAAGATTATTATCTCTTATATCTCTGATGGACAGCCACTGGAGCATTGAATTGGGTACTTGGTTAGTGGGGTGATCATTTCAGTGGAGAGAGGTAGCAGTGAAAGGCATGCAGAACTGGGAGACCTGAGCTAGAATCTCTGCTCTTGCGGGATTTCAGGCAACTCGCTTGCTCTTCCTGAACCTTGGTTTCCCCTCTGTAAATTGAAGATCATATTAATACTGCTATGCTTACCAGACAAGAATGTTATACAGATTAAAATGAGATAATGTATGTGAAAGTACTTTGGAAATTGTAAAGCTCTACTCATTTATTATTAAAATATTCAGTGGATGCTATTTTTGTGGCTGCCCAGCCTGCTTAGGTTTTACTAAAGGGAAATTTATGATCACTAAAGCATCATTCTCAGGAATGTTTTGTGTGCACAAAGCAACCATAGCTTAGCACCTATTACTATTAATGTTCCCCTGTTTCTCCCTAACACAATTTAGACAGACTCTTAAGCATTGTGAAACTTTAGGAAGTCTAGTTCTCCCAGAAACACTACTCTTTCTTGCCAAACTACTGTACTAAATAATTATGCAATTGTTGTTGCCAATAACCTTGAAGAAAAATAGAATTGTTTATAGCAGTGCTACTAAAGGCGGATGGCTGATTTCCTGAACTTCTAGGACTCCAAACCGCTGCAATTTAATTTAATTAAAATGAAGACCAGGCAGAATGCATTATTACACACTGATAATATATGCAGACACAGGCAGACATAGGGAATTATTTTGACAAAATTCACATAATGGATGCAGATCAGAGGCTCTGAACAAGCCAGTTTGTCAAATTAAATAAGCTGTCTCTAGAACTTTAACAGCACTATGAACTTAACAATAATGATTTTTTACATTGTTTTGCAAGCAGCAGAGTTGGGAAAGAAACTAAATAAAATACAATGATTTCTAGACATTGCACCTTATTTAGAGCCCAACAATAAAGCTCTAAGACCAAATTATTTCAAATGCTCACATGGAGTTTTTAGCAGTGGAGTCTTGTCTATGTATCAAGCAACAAAAATCTTTAAGCCAGATGAACTAGTGATTGTGGCTTTTATACTGAACCCTGGGGTGATTTTACTCTTCTTCCACTTGATCAATATTGTCCTTGGATTAATCAATCTTATCAGTTGCCATTGATACTTCTCCAAGGAAGGCGTTCACACAACCCCTGTTGGTAATTTATTCACTCTAGTATATCCCAGTTGCAAAGTCTGTTTCATTACAAAAAATGATGGGATATTCTATGATGTCAAGCACTCCTTTTCTCATTTTGGCTGTCCTTCAATGCTTTATTCTTCTTTTGTGACATTCTAGTCCTTAGAGATCACACCAATTCCCCACAGCTGGCCTATGTAGAAAACAAGATCCCCACATTTCAAGTTAAGGAGATATTTCAATTTATATATTCATCATCACTTCAAATTCAGCTTGTTTCAATCTGAGTCTCTTTTTGTCCCTCACCCAGAAATGGGTGGGCCAGAGATTCATAGTTAACTGATGTGAGAAAGAAGAATGGTAGAAGTCCTTTCTGGACATAGTTTTAATCAAAATTCTTGCATAACTGACACTTTATGAATGTTGGTCAAAGTTTGTATTAGTTTCTTATTGCTGCTGTAACAAAGTGCCACAACTGAAATGCTTCAAACAAGACCAATTTATCATCTAGTCAGGAAGGTAAGAAATATCAAATATGTCTCAATGAGAAAAAAAAATCAAGGTGCTAGGAAGGCTGAGTTCCTTCTGGAGAGTCTAAGGGAAAATCCATTTCTTTGTCTTTTCCAGCTTCTAGAGGCAACTCACATTTCTTGTTTTGTGGCTCCCATGCTCCATCTTCAAAGCCAGCAGTGTTGTATGTCTCTGTGCCTTTCTTCCACAGTTCTATCTTCCTGTAAGTCTAACCTCCTTTTTTGCCTCCCTCTCCCACTTTTAGGACTCTAGTGATATTTGGCCTAGCCAGATACAACTAGAATAATTTTAAACCTCATAAACAAAGCTGAGTAGCAGCATTAGATTAATCGGTAATCTTAATTTGCTTTTGGCATACAACATAAAGTACTTATAGGTTCTAAGGATGGACATATTGGAAGAGGGTGGCTATTATTCTGCCTACCAAATAGCTATACAAAGATTTCTGAATCCAAAGAAATCTGAGAAGTGTCATATACAGTACTTCAAAACTTAGTCTGTTTCTACTCACATCAGCTAAATGATTATAAAATATTGCCAGGAGTACAAATGTTTTTTTTTTTTTTTTTCAGAATCAATCATATATATTAAAGTGTCAGCTCAATGGTCACATTATTTGACCCCTCTATTAGCATTCATTTATCAATTGAACTTTTTACTGTCTTCTGTGTTCTTGTTGACAGTGGTACCACCCTGGTGTTTGATCTTGTCATATCTCCGAAGCTAATCAGGGTCAGGCCTGGTTAGTACTTAGATGGGAGACTGCTTGGGAATATTGAGTGCTGTAGGCTTGGGAGAAGGACTTGTCAGCCCACTCCTGAGAAAAATCAGCCATTGAAAACCCTATAGCAGAGAAGCACTGACTATAATGTCAGGCATGGCATAGTGTTGGGGAGTGTTTTGTTCTGTAGTACGTAGAGTCACTATGCGTTGAACCTGACTTGATGGAACCTAACAACAGCTTGTGTTTCTAATGGGTTCACAACACTTCAAAGTAGTAGATTCTCCAACTTCATTCTACCACCTGGTCAGATGGTTTCCCATTGTCAAAAAATTCTCTTAGTCTGTATGAAAATGAAGATGAAGTCTAGGTAGTAAATAAAATCTCTTTAACCATCAATCCCTTAAATCATGGTTATCAGGGACATTTCCTATGAGGCAAAAAATCCATGTTCCATCTTAAGTACTACTTGTGCAATTATGTTGGCTATGTACCTTGGGAATTTTGCAAGCTTTCTTTCTCTAAAAAAAGTTGTTCTTCAAGTGTACAGAGAAACATTTTTCTCTCCCTTTCTGGATATTTATGAGTGGTACCATTGTTTCTCAGTTTTATTACTGTTATTAGCCTTAAAAAGGAATGAACAACATATATTTTAGCATTTTTACTAAGGTCATTTTATAGTCACAATGCTTGAGAAAATTTTGACCAGGAACACAATTTTGGAAATAGGAAGTAAACTGACATATATAGGCAAACATTAGGAATGGAGGTTTCATCCCTAGTGTCCATATAAGAAAATATTTGTCTACATTGGTAGTTTAGATATTTCCTTAATTATCTTTGGACATATAGGAATTTAAATCATTGAAAGTGCTTAATTAGAAGAAGAAGGAAGACTTTAGGATCTTTAACACTTGTTGTTGTTGTTGTTAGGTGCCATTGTGTCTGCCTCATAGAGATCCTCGTAGAGTTTTCAATAGCTAATTGTTTCAGGATTGGACTCTCACATCTTACTCTCATTTTTGTGGCACTAGTGATCAAACCTTGGTCCTCAGAAACTATGGAGCAATTCTCTGGCAACTGAGCTAAACCCCAGACCACTTTAGCACTAGAGGTATTTAAAAAGAAGAAATGTAACACATTGTATATATAAACTGAGTTTGATAAAAAGGCATAAGCAATGTAGAAAATATTTTGGTGGTTCTTCAGTAATTTAAACATAGAATTACTACATAACTCAGCAATTCTACTTCTAGGTATATACCCCAAAGGAGTGAAAACAGATATTAAAATAAATACTTGTATGCAAATGTTTCTAGCAGTACCATTCAAAATGGTCAAAAAGTGAAAACAGCCTCAATTTCCATGAGGTAATTACTGGGGAAACAAATATGTTATACCCACATTTGAATATTCTATTTTACTCAGACATAAATGGAATTAAGTACAGATATATGCTGTGACATGGATGAACACTAGAAACTTTTTAGGTGGAGTATACCAGACACAAAAGACCAAATATTATACGATTCTATTTTCCTGAAATATCCAACCTAGGACAATAATAAAGAGAGAAAGGATATTAGTAGATTCCATGGACACAAGGGGGGAGGTATGGAGAGTTTCTGCTAATATGTATGCAGTTACTTTATGGGGTGATGATGAAAATGTTCTGGAATCAGGTATTGGAAATGATTGTACAGCCTTGTGAATTACACTCACTGTACACTTTAAATGGGGGAACATATATGATGTGTGAATTATATCCCAAGAAATTCTTACCTAAAAAATGAGGTTCAAGTGCATTTATGTATGTAAGTCTTAGCAAGTAACAATGACAAGATATTGGACCAGCTAGCTTTTTTCCCCCTCAGTACTGGGGATTGAACCCAGAGCCTTGCGCTAGGCAAGTACTCTACCATTGAACTGCGTCTCCAACCCTTTTTCTACATTTTATTTTGAGACAGCATCTTGCTAAGTTGTACAGGATGCCTCTAGCTTCAAATTCCAGATTCTCCTGCCTTAGCCTTCTGAATTGCTGGGAATATAGGTATGCACAACAATGTCAGGCTTACTAGTCAGCTCTTCTTTAGGATACTGGGTAAGTTTCTAATTTAAGAGAAAAGTAAATAAGAACAACAATAAACAAACAAACCCTAAGACCCAGCAAGGATGGGAGCAGGGTAGTAAAGAATTAGAGGACAAAGCTATTGAGAAAAGTAAGAGGAATTTTGGATTATTCTGCCCAGTGAAGCACATGCTATAGGTTAATATCCTGGAGAGAAGTCCATGAGGCTTTTAGTATGCATCAGTCAGGTTCCAGAAGGAAACAGACATTACATTAGTGTGTGTTCACTGCAGAGAGTTTGAACGAAGGTGCAGGCAAGGTTAAGGGAATTAACAAGGGTTGGTGACCCACCAAGGAATTGACAACACTGGGGGTCTTTCTGGGCTTGTAGGGGAAAGGAGAGAGAATGATGATACAGGGGAACAGAGTGAGCCTGTCAATGTACAGGAAGAGGTAGTTATCAGGAGCTTCTATCTCCTAAGGTACTTGCAGAAGAGAAGGAAAGCAGAGAAAGTGCTAAACACCCTGACCTTGTTCTCTTTCCACCCTGAAGTGTCCAGATGGTGTCACTCATGGATCAAATCAAATGGGAATCCAGAGAACAAAGGCATCTAGGCAAAACAAACCATAAAAGCCAGCCTTTTGGAGCATAGAGAGGGGCAGAGAGGAGTGTGTGTGTGTGTGTGTGTGTGTGTGTGTGTGTGTGTGTGTGTTTGGCAAGGAGGGGAAACAGGGGGAACAAGTAGCACCGAGTGCTTCTCTGTTATACCTACAGCCCCCTTCTTAGAGACAGTGAGGCAACAAACACCTTCTTAGGCTCCACACTTTATACCATGTGATCTTAATACCCTGCTCACAACAGCATTGATAAATCAATACTAGCAACCTACCAGGTGTAGTGGCACACGCCTATAATCTCAGCGACTTCAGAGGCAGAGGCAGGAGGATTACAAGTTCGAGACCAGAGGCAGTCTGCGTAATTTAGCAAGGTCCTGTCTCAAAAAAAAAAAAATACTAGCAACCAATAGTTGTTGACTACTTACAAGGTGCGTTAACAATGCTTTGAGTTAACATTACCTTTATCCTACTCATTTTATAGCTGGAAAAACTATGGCACTTGGAGATTAAATAATTTACCCAGTGTCAAACAGCTATTAAGCAGAGAAGGGATGATGTGAATTCAAGGAGGGCGTCTGCTCTAGAGTTTTCTCTTAACCACTACACTTACTTGAAGAGGGACTGAGCAGGGCTGTGCCGGTTGGCCAGAAACTTCAGTAGTAGTTGGCCTAATGGTAGAGTTTTACCTTACTCTATGCTGTATGGCGACTAGCTGATACAATGTCAGTCAATGTGATAGACTCTCTAACAGGAATGTGAATGCAAAATAGAGTAATTCAGCAGGCTTAAATCAGTAAAGAGCTGAGACAAAAGGAGGGTAGTTAGTATGGCAGATAAGATCAGGCCAGTCATTAAGTCTGACACAGTCACTACTATGGGAAGCAGTGACCTGCTGCAGAAGAGACAACTAGAATTGTTACTGAGTTGGCAGAGCAGATGCTAGCCTTCTAGAATCACACTGTACCCTAACAAGGCTGTAGTTGTAGATGTCTGCCTGGGAAGCTGCTGCTGCTATTTCTTACTTTCCTATGTATGTTTATAGGACCTTTCCATTAACTGAGGAAATCTGAATCTGTTCATATATTTGAAATCCAGTAAAGTCCAATACAGATGAGAATTATTTAAATATATGAAGGGTTCCTCAGTACAGAAAGGTCACCGGTCTTTCCCTTCTCTCCATATTTTCCTCTAGAAAGAGAGCAGAAGCCAACACATTGTAGTCTAAAAAATATAGCCAGGCTGTATGGGAATTGTATCATGATAGACACTTCCAAGGGAGGATGTGAAAACAGCTTCTCTAGAGAGCTCTCAAAGAGGCTTCTAATCTCTCTTAGGGTGGTTTACATGAGATAACTGTCTGAAGGCATACGGATCATTGAGGCCCAACTGTGGGTCCACGGACCTGTGTTCTCTCTCTCTCTCTCTCTCTCTCTCTCTCTTTCTCTCTCTCTCTCTTTATGAGTTAGAATGTTTACAATCATTTTTTAAAATTGATTTGGTTTTTGGGTGTTAAGGGTCCTTCTTTTATAAAATTATGGTAGTGATAAGAGAGTAGGTTATAGTGATTTTTTTTAAATCTTACTTGACAAAATAAATTGTCAAATATGTCTCAGTTTCATTTTTTAAAGTATCATTTGTCTGAGAGAATTAAATATATTAAAACTAAAGACCCAAAAGGACTGCATAAGGTTTCTGCTATGTATAAGATTCTAGGTTTTAAAGTCTTGAGATTACAGAAAATCAAAAGGAATAACAAGGCAGGATGATTTTAAAATTTAAACTACTGAAATAACAAGTTAATGCAGTCTAACCATTTTAGACAGAAAAGATAATAAGTGGCGATGCTTATAAGTTAGACTTTTGTAGTTTCTAAATGGAAATGACAGTCTAAAATGTCAAGTCCAAAAACATGGCCTAAAGAACGCCACACCAAAGGTCATAGTTAGAAGGCAACATTTGGCTCTGGAGACAGTTACAAGTCAAGAGATTGTATGGTTCTTCTGGTGTGCTGCCATTATGAAAGGGGAACTAAAATCATTCTGAAGCAAAAGTGTTTCAAAAGGGGAGACATTAGACAGACCCAAAGGGAGTGTTTAAATTTTAAAATAGCCTTAGATCCTTTAACCCTCTGACTACGATTGGGACCCATATGTCATAAAGTGAGTTTGTCTGAATTTGAAAGAAACTCAAGAAAGTGGTAGAAAAAGGTATTTTACAAACTCGTATTACGCAGTCCAATTATTTTGCTAATCATGGTCTTGTGTTCATGGTAATGAAGAGTTTCTGGAAATAAAATACCTATTGTCATATTTTGGTTTGGAATTGGTAGTCAAAGGATTAAATAGAAGAAAATCAATAATTAACCCCCCAAATTAATATGCTCCTAGTAGTTTCTGTTTTGTGAGTATAATACTGATATTTACATAGAAATAGTTCAACATACCCAAAGCTTCTGCCAGGCCCCAAACCTTCTGTCCATAGATGTCGGTCTTGTTCCAGGCAAATGTGTAGACAAGATTAACTGCAGCAGGAAACCACTTCTGTGTGAGTCGTCCTTCCACAGCTACTGTGAGGTGTACTTTAATCATCCCTGCGGGAATTGTGGAATGTGTCAGAAGGATCCGTACCAGGGTTTTATACCCGGGCGTCCGGCTGCTCAGGTAACTCAGCTTCACGAAGCTGGAAGGAATGGGGATTTCCTCCTGTACAACCTGAAAGAAAAAAATCCAAATTGGCCTTATCAGTGGTCACAGGTAGGCAAGGATATTGTATGCTTTGTTGTTTTTAGAAACATGCCAAAGGAGAGAGCCTAATGGGATCTCTGAATGTCAAGGCACTTGTTCTTGATCTTTGTGAGGCTGTGTGACCAAAGGTTTGGAATTTTGTATCCAGTCTGCATGAGGACAAGACATCTAGCCAACTTAGGGCTGTCTCTCATTTTTCCTTTGCCAGGAATGACTGTATAAATAGAACTACCATATGACCCAGCTATAACACTATTGGGAATTTACCCAAAGGGAGATGAGTCATCATACCATAGAGACACCTGCATCTCCATGTTCAATGCAGCGCTTTTCACAATAGCAAAGATATGGAATCAACCAAAGTGCCCTTCAACAGAAGAATGGATAAAAAACTATGGTATATATACACAATGGAATAC
>VMDO01017322.1:0-45171 GCA_007922755.1 Pedetes capensis | reverse complement strand
ATTCCCTGTCTATATACTGCTGCAGTCACTTCTGAATGATCTTTAGTAGAATTTTGCTGGTGTGCGACATTAATGATATTGTCCGATACTTTGCACATTCAGTTGGATCCCCTTTTTTGGGAATAGGCACAAATATGGATCTCTTCCAGTCAGTTGGCCAAGTAGCTGTTTTCCAAATCTGTTGGCATAAACATGTTAATACCTCCAGTGCTGCATCTGTTTGTTGAAACATCTCTATTGGTATCCCATCAGTTCCTGGAGCCTTGTGTTTTGCCAGTTCTTTCAAGGCAGCTTCCACTTCATCCTTCAACACCATTGGTTCCTCTTCATATGCAACCTCTTGGAATGGTTGGTCATCTACCAATTCTTTCTTGTATAATGACTCTGTGTATTCTTCCCATCTTCTTTTGATGTTTCCTGGATCATTTAATATTTTCCCTGTAGAATCTTTCACTACTTCCACTCGAGGCTTGAAATTTTTCTTCACTTCCTTAAGCTTGAGACACACAGAGCGTGTTCTTCCCTTTTGGTTTTCTGCCTCCAGCTCCTTGCACATGTTATTATAATATTTGTTTTTGTCTTCTCGAGCTGCCTTCTGAAGTCTTCTGTTCAGTTCCTTTACTTCATCATGTCTTCCTTTTACTTTAGCTGCTCGACGTTCGAGGCCAAGGTCCAGTGTCTCTTTTGACATGTAATTTGATCTTTTTTTCTTGTCTTTTTAAGAATTTTTTGCTTCCTTCTTGAATGATGTCTTGGATGTCATGCCACAACTCTTCTGGTCTCCTATCACTTGTGTCTAATGCATTAAACTTATTTTTGACGTGGTCTCTGAACTCAGGTGGGATATACTCAAGGTCATACCATGGCTCTCATATACGTGTTCTAATTCTCTTCAGCCTCAGTTTGACCTTGCATATGAGAAGTTGATGGTCTGATCCACAGTCAGCACCTGGTCTTGTTTTGACATTTTGTACAGAGCTTTTCCATCGTCTCTTTGCACATATATAGTCAATTTGATTTCTGTATGTTCCATCTGGTGAAGTCCATGTGTACAGTCTCCGTTTATGATGTTGAAAAAATGTATTTGCAATGAAAAGGTCATTGGTCCGACAAAATTCTATCATGCGACCTCCAGCTTCGTTTCTGTCACCAAGACCATATTTTCCAACTACTGAGCCTTCTTGTTTCCAACCTTTGCATTCCAGTCACCAGTGATTATCAGTATGTCTTGATTGCATGTTTGATCTATTTCAGATTGCAGAAGCTGACAGAAGTCTTCATTTGTGGCCTTAGTGGTGGGTACATAAATTTGAATAATAGTTATATTAACTGGCCTTCTTTGTAGGCGTATGGATATTATTCTATCACTGACAATATTGTATTTCATGACAGATCTTGAAATGTCTTTTTTGATGATGAATGAAACCCCATTTCTCTTTAGTTTATCATTTCCAGCAGACCATATGATTGTCTGACTCAAAATGGCCTATGCCGGTCCATTTTAGCTCACTGATGCCTAGAATGTCAATGTTTATGCTCTCCATTTCTCTTTTAACGATTTCTAATTTTCCTAGATTCATACTGCATACATTCCATGTTCCAATGATTAATGGATGTTTACAGTTGTTTCTCCTTATTTTGAGTCATGCCACATTAGCAAGTTGAGCACCCTGGGGCTTTACTCCATTTCCGTCATCACGGTAAGCTCTACTTGGAGGAGGCAACTCTTCCCCAGTAGTCTTTTGAGTGCCTTCCAACCTGGGGGCCTCATTTTCTGGCACTGTATCTGACAGTGTCTCTTTTCTCTTTTTTCCAACACAGTATTTTTGTTTTATTTTGTTTTGGGGTTAGGTGCTGTGGAGTCAGTGTCCAACTCATAGCAACCTTATGTACAACAGGTAAAACAATATTGTCAGTGCTTCTCTGCTGTTCATAGGGTTTTCAATGGCGAATGGATTTTTGGGAGTGGGCTGCCATGTCCTTCTCCCAAGCCTACAGCACCTGGTGTTCCCAGGCGGTCTCTTATCTAAGTACTAACCTAGCCCAACCCCACTTAGCTTCTAAGATCTGATGGGATCCGATGCCACAGTGCTATGGCTGCAGGCCACATAGTATTTTAGTGAACATAAAATTCAAGTTAAACCCCTTCAGCAAACATATACATACATACATACATACATACATACATACATACGTATATATATGTGTGTATATATATATATATATATATATATATATATAGCTTCCTTCACTGGTACTTCCATGGGTACTGATTCTAGAAACTCCAAATTGCACTTACATGCCTCTCTTCTTTATTCTTTTCTCTTTATTTTCAGTTCTGGGGGATTGATCCCATGGTCTCATGCATGCTTTGTAAGTGTTCTACTACTGACCCATATCCCCAGCCCACTTTTTACTTTGATTTTGGGTCTCACTAAGTTACATAGCCTGCAGCCGTAGCACTGTAGCACTAGTTTCAACTGTGAGGGGATGCCTGCCCAGCAGAGTCAACTGCTCAAGGTCGAATCCCAAGCCCACCCCAGAGGTATCCTGGAGCCGCAGTCTGCCGACTATCCTGTCCACTACTTACCTGTGCCTCCTTCCCTTCCTTGCAGGTGTTCCTTGCAAACTTGAGTTATAGCAGCCTGCTTGATGATACTCCCTATGTGCTTCTCTAAGAAAATAAGTGTCATTTAGCCAAAACTCCCAGCATCCTGTGGCAAGCCTCAAACCAATAAAAATCACATCACTCTCTGCCTTCATGACATTAACTAGAATCACTGTGTCTTTTCGCCATGAATCTTGGAAGGTTAGCTTTCTGTCCCATAAATAATTCCTTAAATATGAGAGTTCTATATCTTTAGGCTGTCAGCCCACTCCATCATCCCTCCATGGGGTATCTGGGAGTGTCTATGAAATCTCCATTTGTATTTCCTAAGAGGCAGCCCTGTCCTGAGCTCCTGAGCTGAGCTGGCAAGCAGACAGGAAGCAGAGGTTAAACCAAAAATGGTTGCATTTAGGCTAATGGGAGGAGAAAGCCTCCTGCTAGATACAGCATCCGTTTGGATGGAGCGTTGTATCTGAAACCTGCTTCCCTCTTGCCATGAGCGACCGACAGTGCACATCAGCACTGAGTTGCCTCTCTTCCCTAGATAAACGGGGTTCAGTGTAACCTCGGAGATCAACGGGCAAATGAGTAGAGAGGAACGGGGCTCCCTGAGCACACCTTCCATTTGTCAAAGGCACCAGGCGGCTGGCATAAGAGACAAAATTTCGGGACTCCTTCCTCCTGAGTGAAACAGAAGGAAAAACAGCACAGTGATGTTGTCTCCACCCCTCCTCTCTAATGTCCTTCTTCTAGATGTCCTGAGGTCACATAACAAGGATCTCAGACTTTAAACCACCTTTACATTGGTGGTGTCTCTTCCTCCACTCACCTCTAAGTGTAGACACCATTCATTACTCTACTCCGAAGGTCCATCTCATAAAGATCAATATGATTACACCATTACCAAAGTCAACACCGAAAGTCAGTCCACTGCAGACCACACAGTGAACTCCTCAGCATGGCCGCCCAAGCCATCTGCCAATGGTTCCAAGGTCTTTCTCTCTGCTCCTGCCCCCAACTACTCCCTGGAAATTCATGTGATGGCACATCATCGACCTTCAGAACACGATTCCAATCCTTTTCTCGCACATGTATGGCTGTAGCACTTTAACATCTAAATGTCACTTCCCCATAGTGTCCCAGATCAAGTACTTCGAAGTTCTATTTTCATTCCCACAGCTACACCTCTACCCATATTTTAATGCCTATGACATGGAAGTCCTGGGCTTTGCTTTTCCTGCCTTTATTCTCTGAGCTCTTGAATCCTACCCAGCTGTCTGCCTTACCACTACCATGGGAGAACTTCTTACAGATAGGACACACGCTTTAATCCCAGCAACTCGGAAGGTGGAGGTGGGAGATGCCACAATCGAGGCCAGAGGCAGCCTGTGTAACTTAGTGAGACTATGTCTCAAGATAAAAAGTGAAAAATGGGCTCGGGTGCAGCCCAGTGGTAGAGTACTTGCACCACTGTGCCCACCTCCCATTGCACGGTCTAAAATTTTGCCCGTAGAAACTTTACCCTACCTTGTGTGTTCCATGGGTTAGTGTAACGGCAGGTAGTGGTGTAGCTGTGGGAATGAAAGCTGTCTGCTGTCCTAGAGGGGACTGCTGAAACATGACTCCGAGCCCCACCAAGACTTCAACCATCAGAGCTTCAGTTTTATTTACTTACTGAATATACTATCATCTAGTATTAAATTTGGTTTGTAAAGTAGTTTCTATTAGCTCAGTTGGTAGAGGGCTGCTCTGCAGTCTCTGGGGTCCCAAGTTCGACTCCCAGCACCGCAAAAATGGGAGAAGGACATGGCAATCCACTCCCAAGGCAATCCCGAAACAGTCAGCCATTGAAAACCCTGAGGGTCACTATGAGTCGGACACAACTTGATGGCACCTAACAACAACAACTATTACTACATCAAATGTTTGGACTGTGGGTTCCAAACTTGAGAGAGTTCCTCCCCTCCCCTCCTAGCCATCCACACTGATGGAGTATGAAACAAAATCTCTGGCTCTTCGTTCAGGTTCTTGGGGCAAATCGAGAGAATGGACAGGAACCTGTGGGTGTCATGTGGGCCTGAGCTGTAAGCTCCAGCAGGGCTGGGGCCTAGGGTCCTGAACGGTCTGAAGCAGGGTGGGTTTTATCTAAGAGGTGCTGTCCTCAGCCTCTGATCATTCTCTGTGAATGCCTGCCTTGTTCACGGTTGATCATCGTGTTTTTTCCAAATGTTTAAAAATTCAGCACAGCTACTCAACTGAAACTCAACTGCAAAGGCAAAGGTCACAGGAAGGCCTGATGTTAGTCTTGCCCACAGGGTCTGAGACTGCAGCAGATCTGAGCAATATCAACTATCTCAACGGGCAGGACCCGGCAGAGGAGGGCAAATAAGACACCCAGAAAAACTTGAAAAAATGTTAACTGCGGCTCTAACATTGCACGGACCCATTAAAACTTTTCTTTTCTCTTTCTCCTGAATGACTTTGGTTACAGCCCGTCCCATAGTTGCTACACAGCAAGGATAATTCCTCCCCCTTGCAAAAATCATTTTGGTCAACTATTTCTGAAACCACTGCAGCCATAGCCCTGTGGCATCTGATCCCGTCAGATCTCAGAAGCTAAGCAGGGTCGGGCCTGGTTAGTACTTGGATGGGAGGCTGCCTGGGAATACCAGGTGCTGCTGGCTTGGGAGACAGACCCGGCAAACCACTCCCAAAAATCAATCCACCATGTTGTACGTAGGGTTGCTATGAGTCGGACACCGACTCAATGGCACTTAAAAACAACAACAATTTCTGAAACCAGAGCACTTAATTGTACTCAGGAGGAATCCATACATGGACCAGGAGGCACTCATTCAAACAGAACAAGGAAGCCAGGCTCACTGTGTGACGTACTACCTTCTACATCATCTTTCTCAAATCATGGAAGTGCCTGGCAGTGTCCAGCTGACTCCGGGTTTTCTCTTCTTTATTTTATTTTATTGCGGTACTGGGGGTTGAACCTAGGGCCTCAAGCCTGCATGCTCTGCAAGTGCTGGACCACTGAGCTGCACCCCCAGCCCATTTTTTTTACTTCTTGAGACACAGTCTCACTAAGTTGTACAGACTACCTCTGGTCTCGAACTTGTAATCCTCCTGCCTCTGCCTCCCAAGCCTCTGGGATTACAGGCATGCGCCATCTTGCCCAGCTAACTCTGGGTTTTCTGTTGACCACCAGACTGTTCCACCAACATATGATTCAGACTCATAGTCAGAATTTCCATATAAATTCATAGAGATCATTTTTTCCTGTGATAGTGATGTAAGGTACTTAGGAAAATCAAAAACCATCATGCCTGATACTTCAGACACCATTATGTAATGACATGTCCTAAAAAGAGCTTATATGACAAATGCAAGAATAATGACAATTTCAACTAAGCAAGATATGAGAGTTTCATTACAGCCTATTCCTATTCTCACGGAGCATAAACACCATCCCTCATTTCAAAGCCTTTTGGGAAGAACTTCTGCATCCAATTTCTCTCCTGTGCAGCAACAAGGAAGAAATTTGTCCTCTGCACTCAAAATAAGACTCAAGAATGCTGACATGTCAGTTCCTGAGGGATCCACAATCTATGCCTGAGGCAATGTAAATAAAGGCCAGCACACCCTTGCAGCTTGCTGGAATGGCCACTTGCCGTTCCCAACAAGAGTTCAAGGGTAAGCGTCTGTGCAGGGACGCCTGCCCGAGTGTCTGCTTCCCCACCTCCTCCCCACCCCGGAAACATCAAATACAAAATACCTGCTATAGAGCTTAGCTTCTCGTCCTCAGGAAAATTTCTACAAGCAGGGTAATTAATAACCACGAGCACTGTAGAATAGGTATTATCTCTATACTGGATGGTGCAGGGCTTTTCACATACAAAGACCTTGAGTTTTCTGGGTCTCGGTTCTGTGCTATTATAAGTAAAGATTCAGAGGAAAGCCCAGGTGGGAGACGGAGTGAATGATAAATTCAGCAGCCTGCACTGGGCACGCAGACCGCGAGCCTACAGAAGGACGAGAATAACGCTGAGCCTTGGTAAACTGGGAGCGCCTCGGCAGGGCAATTTTTCACAGTCAGGTTTAGAGGGACAGTTCCGGAATGACAGGATGCACAAAGGGATAAATGCTATTTATCATCCTGCTAGAAACGCCGGAGCAGGAAGCAGACACAGGGGAGGCTGCGCTGCCCGGCTCCCCAACTCAGGACCCTGGCACCCTCCCAGCTGCAAAGCTCCTCTCCAGGTAGTGCCTTCGGGTCCAAGGGAGCTGCCTTGCTCAAGGTTGTAACTTGGAGGACGCCCTGCATCCATCGATCGCTGACACAGGAGCATGAAAACCAAGCCTCGTCTCAAACCAGAGCAGACCTGAAATCGCTGAGCCCTTTGCCGTAATCACATTGTGGGTCAGCTTTGACCTCAACCCAGCCCTGTTTCTCACACCCCCTTCCAGGTGCCATTCCCAGGAACCCACCCCACCAAAACCTCTGCCCATTGTCCCCGTCTCTGAGCCTCCTTCTAAGGAAGGCTGACCTGAGACGAGAGCCTTAAAAGATGAAATTTCAAGCTAATAATGTCATATATGTTACAAAAGCACCAGCAACAAAATCTTTGCTAAGACAATTTTATGAACAATCAGAGCGCAATTTCACTTCATGGTAGAGGAATCTGCATGCCGGGCTTCATTTTCTTGATCTGACTTTGGACTCTCCTGGAGCCATAGTTCTCTTTGGAGAGCCTGCAATTTTAGACAAATGTGCATCCTCTGCAGGGACCGCAAAGTGAGGCAGGCCAAGCGCTTTAATAATGAGAATGAAGTTACAAAAGTACCAGGAACATTTGGTCTTTTGAAAGGCAGGGCAAAGGACCATCTAATCAACAGCCTTCAAACGTATTTCTGTTTATTGCTCAAGTGGGGAAGGAGTGCGGGGCTGGGAGGTCAGGCAAGGACGTGCTCATCAAACCCGCCAACCCTCGCACTAGCCTGTGACTTGGTCTCCAAGCCTCCAACCTCCTGACAGCCTCTAGCTGTCCCTTGGAAATCATGACCGTCCATGACCCTTCTCAGCTGGACTCTGTCTCTCTGCTCTCCAGCAAGCCTTCTCCTGACCTGTAGGCACTCCGTGATCCGTCCCCAGCTGTCTCTGCCATTTGACTCCTCCTGGGAACCACCACACTGTCTCCTCCTCTGTGGCCTCACTCAGGCCACACCATGGCGTCAGGGGGCTCCTCCACTGTGTTGGCTGAATGAATGTTCTGCCCACCCTGTTCACGTCTCCCTGGTGCCTTCTCAGAAAGGACCTGGAGTGGCATGCCTGCTTACTCTTTGCTTAACTTCCTGACCGCTTCACAATGCTTAAGAGCCATTATTACTTCTTGATATATGATGTTACCTTCATATATATATATATACACACACACATATATATACATATATACACACACATATACATATATATGTATATGTATATGTCATATGAGAATGTGTACAGATGTTGAGATATCTGTGCATACACACGCTCCTTTATTTAGACCCCAGCACCCTCCACACACTGTAAGTTCTGTAAAGGTTTGGCCTCTGATTCATTAACATCCACATCCACAACATCTAGAAAAATATTGCACACACACAGTAGGTGCTCAATAAATATGCAATGACTGGACAAACAGATGAATGTGATCTCTGTATTCTGCATCCACACTACACAAACTGCCTGAAAAATTCACTCAATAATTAAGCTTCAAACTTGGTATTTACTCAGGTGGGGTATTCTTGTCTTCCTTATTCCCATGCTTGTATTTGCCATGTTCTCCATTTCTAATTTTCTGAGTGAAACTCTAAAGTATACATGTGTGATAAACACTTTCCTGTTTTTAATGAATGGGGGTATGGCTATGTATTCATCTTTAAATACTTCTCATTAATTTTATCGTAATAATTATACTGTGTTTAGTTTTAAACTCCATTTGGACACCCACTTTAATCCATGCTTTCTTTAGTAAAGTCTTCCTTTAAAATAGCTAAGGCACTGTTATTTTAATTTTGGTTTGTATTTAATGATGGCAAGAGAAAGTTCTCTGAATTGAATCATTTCTTTGCCATTAGCTAAGATGTCCTTTGTGACACTGAATGTAGGCAAGTTTTTAAACATCTCTGTTGTCTTGAAAGAACCTGGAATCTATATTTTGGGGTACAATTCTTGGTAACTTATTAGAATATGTTTTAAATTGTATCATTCAATTCAACTATATCCTTAAAACTGTATACTTTTATTTGCTTGGGCAGTTTCTAGTAGCTGATATAAAAATCAGCATGACAGTCCATGTGTTTTTTTAATTTCTGAAAAAAACTTTAAAGTATTTTATTCCTTATATTATGTGCTATGTTACAGATATTATTCTTAGCACTTTGTAAATATTAACTCACAGGCCTTCACAATGGTCTCATTTTCTTGGATGATTTTTCCAGTTGTCACAAAATCCCTTTGCTACCAGTTTGGGTTAAAATTGTTAGGTTTCTGTTTATATAAAGCTTATAAGATACAATTACCATTTCATCCATGATACCTTTTTTAATTAGCGGTAGTTTTAAGTTGAAGGTCTTTGGATATTTTCATCTCTCTTACTCTTCCCTCATTATTGAAGCACATTGTACCTGGGTATAGATTTCTAGACTAAAGATATCCTTTTACATTGACCATTGATGTCAAGCCTACTATCACTATATCTGGTGTGGCTTTGCAGATAATCTCTGGTGTTGGTACTTTTTTAAGAATATTCTTTATCCTGTATATTATGAAATTTCGCTGCATTGTATCTATGCATGAGTTTGTTTATCCTTTGTGATCCTTGTATTAGTCAGGTATTGCTATGTAAAAAACTAACCCCCAAAGTCACAGGTTCAAAATGACGTCATTTCATTCACATTCATCCATTCTAAGTAGCTCGGGGGTCAGATGACCTAGTTGGGACTCAGAAAGGCACAGCACTGCCTCTGGCAGACCTAGACCAGTCAGGCCCACGCGTGGCGCGCTTACATCAGCCTGCACTTCATGCACCAAAGCTAGGCACATGGCCAAAGCCAAAGTCAAGAGGTAAAGGAAGTACACTTTTCCTTTAAGTGGGGAACTGCAGAGCATGACAAAGGTGGGTTGTAATATTGGAGACAAGAACCAATTCTCCCATAGTGCTGGCTTTTGATTATGAAACTTATCTATCCACCTGTTACGGGAGAAGGATGTGGCAATCCACTCCCCAAGCAATCCCAATACAATCAGCCATTGAATACACTATGAGGCTCGCTATGAGTCAGACCCAATTTGATGGAACCTAGCAACAACAATATCTACCTATTATTTTTTAAAAATCTTAGTCTCTACCTTTTTGAATATTGTTTCAAACTATATTACCTCTGTTCTCACCATCAATAGCTTCTTTTAGGTGTATGCTCTAAGCTATCAAAATGCCCTCTAAGTCTCTATTTTATCTTCCATAATTTATTGACTTTGTTGTTGTTGTTGTTAGGTGCCATCCAGTCAGTGTCCTACTCATAGTGACCCTACATAACAGGTGAAACACTATTTTCAGTGCGTCTCTGCTGTTTGCAGGGTTTTCAATGGTGGATTGATTTTTGAGAGTGGGTTGCCGGGTCCTTCTCCCAAGCCTACAGTATCTAGTGTTCCCAGGTGGTCTCCCATCCAAGTACTAACCAGGGCCAATCCTGCTTACCTTCCGAGATTTGGCAGGATCAGATGCCACCAGGTTATAGATGCAGGATTACTGATTTTATATCCATTTTACTACCTGACAAGAAACTGAAAGTATGAAAAGATTTTCTTATAAACAATAGAAATTTATTGCATTGTTCTGGAGGCCAAAACCACCAGGTCAGAATGTCAACATGGTTGCTTTCTGTGAGGACTCCTCCAGTCAGAAGGTTACGCATTTCTTTCTATCATCGTATGGCAGACAGAAGTCAAAGGCTCCTTGTTGTTGTTAGGTGCCGTAGAGTCGTATCTGACTCATAGTGACCCTCATAGGGTTTTCAATGGCAGTTTGTTTCAGGATTGCCTTGGGAGTGGGTTGCCACATCTTTCTCCCATTTTTGCGGTGCTGGGAATCAAACTCGGGACTTCAGAGACTGTAGAGCGTGCTCTACCAACTGAGCTAAATCCCAGACCCCAAAGGCTCCTAGGTTTCTTTAAAAAGGGCACTAGCCCTGCTCATGAGGGATCCATGCTCATGAGCTAATCCCCTCCCAAACTACCACCTTTTAGTATTTTTGCATTAGGGTTAGTAGATCAACATAAAATTTGGGGATGGCATAAACATTTGATCCATAGTAGTCAATAAATACAACTGAAAATTACATAATGTCAAGTGATTTATAACTTTCAGAGTCCCAGTCAATACAACAATTTACATGCTGACCTCACCTATGTCTAAGCATTTCATTTCCACTCTGGGCTATTTACCCCAGAGATACACATGCACAGGAACACCAAGGACGGTTGAAAATATTCACAGAGCTATTATAATAAAGGTAGAAATGATCCAAGTGTGCAAAACCAACAGAACAGAAAAATAAGCATAGTTTAGGCATAAAATACATTCCTATGGAAATTAAAATGAAAAGTGTACAACATGGATAACTCACAAATATAAAACTGTGGAAAAAGAGATAGAAATAAAGGAAGATATGCTGAGTGAATCTATTCAGAAATGTCAAAGAAACCCAACTATCATTACTATTCAAATACCTGTAGATAGTGAAACTGGAAAGAAAAGAAACAAATTGCAGATGAGAAATTTCAAAATTGTTCTTATCTGTAAGGAGAGGAAAGAATCCACATTTCTGGGACTCTGGAAACATTCTATTGTTTGAGTTTGATGGGCTCAGATAAATGTTTGCCTCATAATAATTTATAATGCATGCAAGTAGATTTCATTTTTCTGAATGCATGAAGTTTTAATTTTAAAAAACAGTATATAGGTGAATAACCTGAAATTTAAACTCCTTCTGTCATGTTCTAGAATCTTTAAAATATAAGGCTGTGAAATAATTACAAATTACACTTATACCAAGGTCATTTCCCAAGACTAGCAAACACGTGTGTATGTATGTAAGATTTTCATGTGCGCTATTAGTGTTTGCTTGTGTGTGCATAAGTATGCATATGTATAACTATTATGTATGCATTTCTTTATGTGCACCTGTGTTTCACATATACATGAAATGGTGCTGTGTGCTCGGGAGTGAGGCGGGGATGGATACTTTTGGTATGGGAGGATATGATCATCGCAGAAACAGTTAAGACGAACCTAGAATCTGAAAATGAAAACACCATACCAGAAAGAAAATGTCAAGTACATGAAGCAAAACAAATAAAGGTACTGTCACGAGGCTAGGTGTTTTGGAGCATATACTTTAACATTACTTTATTTCCAGCTTTTTATTTTCTCAACACGTGCTTCAGGCAAATATAATGCCATTCTGGAACCGAGTCCCTCGTTATGAGTGAGTTCTGCTTATTATTCTCAGATCATCTTCTTTTCATAATTCCGTTTACTACCTCCTTATGCACATTATCACAAAGCAAAAATAATAAACACCTGCTACAGTATACATAACCTTCAAGTAATTCACTAGCTTCAGTGTTAAAAAAAAAGAAATCAAGCAAATTATTAGTCCACTTGCAGACTATGAAAACAGATTTAAGGGATGGGAATATTTTCATTTCAAAGTAATTTGGTTTTGTTGCTTTTTGCAATTACAGGGAGCCAAACTCCTTTTGATTTTCTACTTACACTTTTCATCCCTGCATTTTGAATATTTGTGGTGGGAAAAATTCTCTGAACATTAGGTATATTTCAAAATACAGAGACACATACACACATGCACACACACACACACACACACACACACACACACACACACCATATACCCAGGTATCAGAATCATAATCACTACATAATTCTCTCAAATTCTGATTCACTGTGCTTCCTTTCAGACTATAACATGACATTTTGATTGTCATGTGGAAAATTGTACTTAAACAATGAGTTATTGCAGGGCTATTACATAATACACTGGATCAGTGCTCAAGCTATGGAATTTATAAAGCTGAGTTAGAATTTTAGCTCTAAAAAATTTAACTGTGTAATCTTTGGGTACATTTCCTGACTTCCATACAAATTCCACATTCTATGCTATAAAATCATCACAATATCCTGAGATTAGATGTTAATAACCCAGAAACAGGTCATATAAGCCAAGAAAGATAAATTGATTAGAAAGTAAACCAATTAGCACTAGAGAAATTGGCACATCCCAGGTTTGTTTAGTTATACAGTATCTGGTGTACCCTGTATTTATTATTTAGCTTCAATTTAAATGAATGCAGTATTGAATCAAAATATTTCTAGGATCACATCCAATTTTATGTGTATATTGCAATAAGCTACAAAAATAACTTGACCTTATCACCAGAATAAGTTGCTTGCCTTGCATTTTTGCAAAACCTAAGGTATACACAGGTGCAAGCCATTCATCAATTATTAGTAAATACAGTAGAACAAACAACTTCACAGAGCCTCATCTCTCTCCAGATTGCAGAGGCTAGGGAAACCAATTTTTATTTTATGATACTGGTCAAGTTTTTTTTTTTTTTAAAAAGAAAAGAAATGAAGTAAAAAAGACAGAAGTAAATGTTTCAATATAACACCATTACTGAGTCCTATTGCTTTTTCAAATGTGTGGGGGGTGTTCATTTTATACTTACATATGAATAATCATCTACAGAACAGTAGGTTAAAATGAAACAATTATTAATTTTTTGAACTAGAACATCATATTCAAGGTCCACAGTGAGTTTCCAAAGTTTCTGGCCTGATCATTCTGGTAGTTGAGATTAATAGGATTTTGAGTTATTTACTGAACTATTCTATGTGATCAGAACCTCTCTTCTCTTATTCAGCATAGTAGATCATAGGATATAACAAGCTTGGGGACCAAGGAAAGGAATCTCAATGGAAAAATATGACCATAACAGGTGAGTGAACAGACTGTGAAAAAACCAACCAACCCAGGGCCCAGAGAGAAAGCTCTCCACATCCACACACCCGTGAAAGTCAGGTGGATTTTGGGAAGGCTGGGAAAATGGATGGGAAACCACAGTGGCCGCTGTGTAGTCTGCATCTCACTTTAACTTCTAAACTGATGTTGTTACTTTCAGAGAAATTAGGTGCTTCATGGTATTATGAACAGTGCAGGCACAAATTAACGTCATCTCGCAGTCTGGGGCATGGCTCATGGACACTTGGCCTGAAGACTATGAGAAATAAGAAGGCACATGTACTAGTGGAAGAAAGAGGTCAGCCTGAGGTACTCTGGAAATCAACACTCTGACTCCATAGCTGAAACCAAAAGAAAGTTTGAGGGGGCAGCAATTCTGGCGAAGTTGTGGCAAGGGATTACTGAGGGATCTGAATATATCCAGCAGGGCTGGGGTTTAGCTCCACTCCTGAAGCAATCCCAAAACAGTCAGCCACTGAAAACCCTATGAGGGTCGCAATGCGCTGATGGCACCTAACAACAACAACAACAACAACAACAACAACAACAACAATATTCAGCAGAAGGCCTGTGGAGTGTTCCTCTGACCTCAGCCTGCAAAAGGTTAGGATGGAAGAAAGCAGTCACATGTGGCTGGCAGCTCATCCCCTGAGAATGGAGTGGCAAAGGGAAGACCCCTCTGGACTCTGAAGGTTCTCAGGAATAAATAGACAAGGACAGATGCAATAGAAGAAATGACATGCAAATTTATTAACGTGCAAAGGGGAAATTCCAGGAGTGGATTTACCCATTGTTGTTAGGTGCTGTCCAGTTGTGTCCAACTCATAGCGACCCTTATAGGGTTTTCAATGGCTGACTGTTTCAGGATTGCCTTGGGAGTGGTCACCACGTCCTTCTCCCATTTTTGCAGTGCTGGGAATTGAACTCGGGACCTCAGAGACTGCAAAGCAGTGCTCTACCAACTGAGCTAAATCCCAGCCCAGTAGTTGTGACTGTTAGGTGCAGTTGAGTCCTTTCAGACTCATAGTGACCCTCACAGGGTTTTCAGTAGCTGATTGTTTCAGGATTGCCTCGGGAGTGGATTGCCATGTCCTTCTCCCATTTTTTGCGGTTCTGGGAATTGAACTCAGGACCTCAGAGACTGCAAAGCAGTGCTCTACCAACTGAGCTAAATCCCAGCCCTAATTACCCATTAGTCCAACGCAATTCAGAAAGGTATCTACCTCTTTGCTGATAGAGGAGGGAACAAGAGAAGGTCACAAGGACCCTGACTCTGAAGTAGCTCTCAGGCCTCTCCACATGTCAAAGCACCAGTCTTTGGGGTATAAGTAGCTGAGCCCCCTAATGCCCAATGGGTACCAGATCATCCATAATACAAAGGCAGGGGGATTTCACTGAGATCAACCCAAGCCTTCAGGGACCTCACCTGGCCTTGCTCTCACTGGCATGCAGAAGTGAAGAGTTAGCTCTTCACACCAAGTAACTGGCTGATCATTGGTTGGCTGATCAGTTTTCCTTTATTTATTCTGCAAATGTCCATTCAGAAATTTCTATACCTAGGCTTTGACTTAGGCAGTCAACTACAAGTGAACAATATTTTTCTTTTTCTTCGCAAGATCTTGTTGTCTGGGAAGATACAGACAATACAGAGGTGAACAACTAGAAATATAAACCAGCTAAACAATGATGCCATAGCACAATCAAACCAGGTGCTAAGCAATAGAAGGACCGAACACATGCGGACAGCTTAGACAGGGCAGGCCTCTCAGAGGAGCTGGAGTCAGAAGGTCCTGCAGGACACAGCCTGCAAAGAGCAGGGAGGAGGAAGAGGACCCCCAGAGAGGTCTTCCCTTTGCAACTCCATTCTCAGGGGATGAGCTGCCAGTCACATGTGATTCCTTTCTTCCATCCTAACCTCTTTTGCCCCAGGGGTACAAGTTCAGGTGTTTTCATGGTGTCCTTTCACCTTCAAGGATGGCAGTTGTTAAATCTATACACATTTTCTTGACATCTCCAAAAACTTGTTATTAGATGCTGTCAAGTCGGGTCTGACTCACAGTGACCTTCATAGGGTTTTCAATTGCAGATTGTTTCTGGATTGCTTCCGGAGTGGGCTGCCACATCCTTCTCCCATTTTTGTGGTGCTGGGGATCGAACCTAGGGCCTTAGAGAGCACAGAGCGGCACTCCACCAACTGAGCTAAACCGTTGTTGTTGTTGTTGTTGTTAGGTGCTATCGAGTCAGGTGTGAGTCATAGTGGGCCTTATAGGGTTTTCAATGGCTGATTGTTTCGGGGTTGTTCTGGGAGTGGACTGCCACATCCTTCTCCCATCTTTGCAGTGCTGGGGATTGAACGGAGGGCCTCAGAGAGTGCCAAGTGGCACTCTACCAACTGAGCTAAACCCTTGTTTTTGTTCTTATTGTTGGTGTTAGGCGCCATTGAGTCAGGTCCGAGTCATACTAAGCCTTATAGGGTTTTCAATGGCTGACTGTTTCAGGATTGTTCTGGGAGTGGACTGCCACATCCTTCTCCCATTTTTGTTGTGCTGGGAATTGAACCTGGGTCTTCAGAAAGTGCGGAGCAGCACTCTACCAACCAACCTAAACCCTAGCCCCTATGAAAAATGTAAAAGGCCTCAACATGAACTGTGCTACCCAATCCATAATTTTATGATCATCTTAAACTAACAAGCAAAACCCAATCATTATCATCCCATATTTGAGAACAAGTGTTCAACATCAAAATTCAAATTTCTATGACCATTAGTGTTTCATTTATCTCTAAAAACACATCAGACATATTTAACAGATATATACGAAGTGACTTCTGAGCTTTCAAAACAGCATATGAAGAGTATTGCCACTACCTTTGAGGTCCTCTTTGCTATTCTCAGAGGTGTTTTTGTCTGCTTCTTGTACTGCTGGGGATAGAACTCCGCACCCCAGGCAGGCCAGGCAAACACTTCACCACTGAGGTTCATCTTCAGTGCACTGCTCCCCGATTTTATCTTGTTCACCAAAGGCAAACATTATTTTATATTCTGTATTTCTCATTCTTTTATGTTTCTTCATTATTTTTCTCCCTAGCTTTGTATTCCTAAATAAGATACTGTTTACTTTTCCTTGTTTCCAACTTTGACAATTCTGAGGGTTTAAATTCTTCACTAACTTGCTTCTTTTCACTGAAATGCATTCAATAATTATGCTTCTGACACTATTGTCAGTTCATTTAATTTTATTGTTGTACAGTATTCCATGATTTTGGAAAAAATGGTTGTATCTTTCTTCCTACTAATAGACAGTAGTTGGTTTTCAATTTTTTGTTACTATCAACAATTTTACTGTGAACATTTTCTTTGTAAAAAATATTTTTTAAATAGTTTTTATAAGGTACCTACCTTGCAGTGAAATATTTAGGTCAGGCCAGGCTCGCATGTAAATTACTAGATAATACTATTATGTTTTTCAAGGGGACGGTACCAATTCATATTTCCACAGGCAAATTCTATGTGTTCTTCTGTTCCACATCCATATCAAGATTTTGCTTTTACTTTCTACCAATATATTAAGTGTAAATTCAGATCTTATTTTAAGCTTGCATTTCTTTGATAACTTTATGTTGAAAATATTCTCACTTGCTTATAAGTCACTCATATGTCTTCTGTGAACTGCCTGATTGTGTCCTTTGTTCTTTCATCAATAGGACACATTGTCAATTGCTTGTTGAGCTTTAAAAGGTTTTATAGATTTCTCGTATGACTTCATTGCTAAAGAGAAGTTTTAATTTGAATGGCATTAAAATTACCAATGCTTATTTTAAGGGCATTTGCTCCTTTGGTTTATGGAATTCCACTCCTGGCTCAAAGTCAACTTGCTCCTAAAATGTTAAATTTTGCCTTTGTTATTTTTTACATACTGTGTGAGATAAAGATCCTATAAAATCTATTCTTTCAGATGGACAGCTGTTGCTGAGCAGGAGGCCCCTTCACAATGTACCACATCCTTGGAGGTGCCTGGAGCTGTCTTTCCTACCATTTAGCAAACAGTACGCTACCTTGGTTGTTGTTGTTAGGTGCCATCGAGTCGGTATCTGACTCATGGCAACCCTCATAGGGTTTTCAATGGCTGTTTCAGGATTGCCTTGGGAATGGATTGCCAGGCCCTTCTCCCATTTTTGCGGTGCTGGGAATTGAACTCTGGACCTCAGAGACTGCAGCACAGTGCTCTACCAACTGAGCTAAATCCCAGCCCCACCATGGTAGTTACCTATTATATATACTGGGAGTGCCAAAAAATGTACACACATTTTAAGAGATGTTATCTATGAATCACTTTTCAATGTTGAAATGAATTACAGTAGCAGTGAGTAATAGGACCTTTGCTCACAAGAAACCATTAATTAAATAAATGTTAGTGCCTCCTTGCAAGGCATTAGTTTTTTCATTGAATTTCACTATCTTTCAGTATTTTTATCATTTTATTCATAAAAATTCCGTATGTCTTTGGTGCTCATATTCATAAGTACTTATTAATATTGCTTATGCAAAGTCAATTTAATAACGTTCACATGCTTTCAAAAACATTCAGATTTATTCTTTGGTACTTTAGTGTTTTATTCTTACTGGTACTCAAATCATATTTTTCTTTTGACAGTATGAGCAGAAATGCTGATGTGACATGACTCAAAATGAGAAGAAATATAGTGGCTACAACAATGGGCTCAAAGATAAGATCATGTGCATGGCACCGTGCTGGGTAGTGCTTCGTTTTGCTGTACTTAGGGTCAACGACGAGTTAGATCCAACTCGATGGCACCCAACATCCATCTTGCCAAGAGACAATTTCTTAATGAACTGAAATGGGCCTCATTCCCATGATGGAAATGTTCAACTGCTAAGATAAATATCTTCTAAGATTTTCCCTGCCTTTCACTTAAGTTACTCTAAAAGAAGTTTCCTGGTACATACTGAAGTCTACAGCCATACCACCCTGGCATCTGATCCGATCTGATGTCAGATACTAAGCAGATTCAGAACTGGTTAGTCTTTGGTTGAGAGACCACCAGGAATACCGGGTGCTGTAGGCTTGGGAGATGGACCCAGAAGCCCTCTCCTGAAACAATCAGCCACTGAAAACCCTACGAATAGCAGAGATGCACTGACAATAGCGCCAGACATGGCACAGTGAGGGGGAGTGTTTTGTTCTGTTGTACATAGGGTTGGACCAGACTCCCCAACACCTAACAACAGTACATATTTATAATCTTTACTTCCAAACAAATATCTTCCTGTCTCATCCAACCAACAATCATCTTTTACCATCTTCCCTCACCCCTTTCCAATATGCCACAAATAGTTATATCTCCAATGTTTTAAGCATTAGTTTCTGCCTTATAAATCTTCTCTTACTATCAATTTTTTTAAATACTCTCACCTTCAAAATCTAATTCTCACTTTTAATTTGAAGTATTTTCCTAGGTCGATCTACTTTGATAGTTCACTGTCCTGAAACCCTTAGAAATTTCTCTGCATTTTTATATCATCACATTGGGGGTTCGTTTTTATGCTTCATCTGTCAATAAGAACTCCCGGAGCATCTAAACTGTCAGGTGTTGGGTGTGCAACCAAGCCTCCGTTATATTTTGATTATAACAGGTTGCATCTCAAAAATAACCTATGGTTAACCTAAAATATAAGAGCTTCTCAATCAATATGTTTTTATTAATTTCCCTTGTTTATTCTCCAGTCACTAAACTAGAGCGATTCCATACATAATAAACATTTCATGAAAATCAATGAATACATTCTATCTTTTAAAAAATAAGATTTCTCAAAAGGTGGAGTGAGTTGTATTTTTTCCTTTCCAATTTGGCAAAGTTTGGTAGCTATGACAGATTTTCCATCAAAAAAATTATATACGGTGTAATGTAAATGGCAGAATCCTAACATATATTTTGTCTGGACTGCCTGTTCTCTTCCGCTGCTTTATTCCAAGTCAACTTAACACAATTCAGAATAAATCATCATGACTTAACATTAAGTGGGCTATGTGAACACTTCATTAGGAGTATATCTTACAGATTTCTCTCTCTCAAGCTTTATCAATAATGAGACTATCAACCCACAATTAACACCCTATCTACAACTGAGAATACTTTATCTTGATATCTTAAAGACAAGTAATCATTCATAAAGCACAGTTCCTACCATCGACTGTTTATTCAATGAGCAATTCACTTCCTACCACCTCCCTTTAACAACTGCAATATTTCTGACTTCCCTACCATTTAATCTGTCTGAACTTTAGGAGGGGAGGCAGCCATATATGCATGCTGCGACACTTACCAGAAGAGCTGCCTTACGTGGAAAAAGAGTGTTGCAATCTCAGATAGAAAAGTTAATAATAAAATACAGAGACAAATATTTGAGCAGATAAAAAAATAGTTCAAGATCTGTCCGTTTTATTTCAGGGAAGCAGTGGGTGATAAAAACGTATGTTTTCAATTAGAGACTCTATCATTCTAGGAAATGTCAGTGCAGGTAGTTAATTAAGTTCTATGTAAATACCCTTGGGAGGACGCAAAACTTACAAACCATTAGTTTATACTTTCTTAACGGCTTCCAATAAGCGAAAACTATTTCCTTCCCGAATGTAATGGCCACATTCCATCATGTCTTTAGCCAGTGATGTGATCTCATTTACTGTGATGGATGGCGATCATTTCCTGCCATTATCTTCACACTCTTTAAAAAACAACCTATCTAAAGAAGATATAAAAACTGCAATAATGGCCTTTTGAGAAATGCTGCTAGAAACAAAGTTAGAGAAATCACTCAGCTGTTTTCTCAGAAAGTTCATATTTTAATATACCTTATGAAAGCTAAGGAGGGTTGATAATGTGTATGGGATTCCCCAAAAATCTTTGGCCCTGGTACTCTTCTTTTTCCACCTTTCTCATTAGGAATGAAGACATACTTTGGAATATCTGTTTATGATGGAGATGTTATGAGTTTTTGATTCATAAAGGTTACATTTGAATTCCAATTCCTCCCAATACTGTTCCTGTGGATTCATTTAAAAGCCTTCATACCCTCACATATAAACAGGAATTTCCACTGACCTAATTGCTCCATTATATAAATGCAACAAGATAATTCAATTGATTCACTTCAACAACTGTGTACTTAGGTCTTAGTAAATGATCAGCATTTAGTTAGGAGCTCTCTGTAGAGATTAATAAAATATAGCTCCTGACCTGAAAGAATTTGTAGTTTTAAAATTCCAATGGCCATTTGCTGGAATGGGAATCTTCTACCACATTTTTCTTTCCTTCCCACTTATTATTTTCTTTGTGTTCCTCTGAGTTTTCTCTGGTTCCAGTTCCCAACTGTTGCAGCCCTAACCGGAGCAGCATAGTCCTCCATTTATCCAAACCAACTGCCCTTGAGCAGATGACATCAAAGGGAGCTGGGCGTGGTGGCGCACGCCTGTAATCCCAGCAGTTTGGGAGGTGGAGTCAGGAGGATCACAAATTCGAGACCAGAGGCAGTCTGCGTAATTTAGCGACACTGTCTCAGAGAGTAAAGAAAAAAAAGGGGGGGCTGGGGGTGCAGCTCAGTGGTCCAGCACTTGCAAAGCATGCAAGCGCGAGGCCCTGGGATCAACCCCCAGTACCCGCCCCCCCGACACACACACACACGATGTCAAAGGGAAGGCCACAGTCTATGTACCCTTACAAATACAGGCATGTGTCACTTCATGCTGGGAATAATTATGAGCAATGTGTGGTTGGGCAACGTCATGGTCGTGTGGAACTGGTTCCATCCCTACTGAAGATGTGCTCTGGCACGTGATTTTCCCCCACAATCAGCTTGTCCAGACTTTCCAAAACTTTTTCAGCTGCCTTCACATCGGCACTCACAGATGCCACTCACTCTCATATCACATGTATAAGGATTCTTGCATTGTTTTAACCACCCATTGTTGTTGTTAGATGCCGTTCAGTCTGGTCTGACTCACAGCAACGCTATGTACAACACTCCCTGACACTGTGCCATGCCTGGCACTATCTCAGTGCTTCCCTGCTATTCACAGGGTTTTCAATGGCTGATTGTTTCAGGAGTAGGCTGCCAGGTCCTTCTCCCTAGCCTACAGCACCTAGTATTCCCAGGTGATCTCCCATCCAAGGACCCTGCTTTGCTTCCAAGATCAGCCAGAATGCGACACCAGGCTGATGTGGCTGTAGATGCAACCACCCACGGCCAACAGAAAATGCAACATCGTGGCTGGGTCCACCCTCTTCTTTTAGTACCACAAACTGTTGCTTTGGCAATGCTCAGTCCTGATGTGAGGAATGCATGCCTATGGTTAGTCTTCAATCTGAGGCTTTAGAAATTTCTCCCTATCAGATATACGCCCTTCTCAAATTTGTTAGTTTCACTGCCTTCAAGGCAGAAAACCCCTTAATCTCACTCATCACTTTTCTTGTTCTTTACAATCACAACGATGCGCCAGGCACCATGACGCATGTGTATCACCCCAGAGACTCGGGAGGCAGAGCAAGAGGAGGTCTGAGGCCACGGGCAGCCTGCACAACTCAGAAAGACCCCGTCTCAAAATAGAAAGGGGGTGAGGGGTGCAGCTCTGTGGTTGAGCACATGCCTAGCACAAGATCCTGGGTTTGACCTCCAGGTACCACAATTTAAAAAAAAAAAAAAGATCACCGCCATGGCAGACAAAGGTGAGCTTGACTGGCGAGTGGCAGCCATCACTGCCTTCCCAACTCTGCAGTCCTTAATCGCTATTGATTTTGTTCCCAGATCAATCACTTGAGAGGGCCTCTTACTGCCGGCATTAGCAGGGGGTTCTGGATGCTTACCGGCCACGAAGAACAAGACAGTGTGAGATTAAATCAAGCTGAAAAGAAAATGACACGGTTGAGAGATGGAGCAGACGGACGTGCGAGCCCGCTGCTGGCGTGACGAGGTGCGCCATTTTAAAGTAATTTCTTTATAAATAGGAGGAACACACTCTAAAATCATAAGAAAAACCACAGCATGGTAAACGCAGGAACCGGACACACAGTCGCTAATTGCCAATGCCAGTATCACGTAACGTACTATCCATCAACAGAAGCGACTGACAACCGAGAAGGGCTCTTCACACCAGCAGCAGCACCGGCGTGTGCGCGATGCGTTACACTGGGACTTGATGATAGCTGCCATGTCACCAGGCAATAGGAATCTGGCGGCTCCCTTATAATCTTACGGGACCCTTGTCATATATGTGATCTGTCGCTGGGGACACCTTGTTTTGTGGCACATGACTGTGCAAAAGATGATAAAATATTGTCAACTGGAGATGTTTCTCGAATGAGCTCTTCCCTGCCTGGGCTCTGTAAATGTAACCGCTAAGTCTGGATGGTGCTGGGATTTAACTCAGTTGGTAGAGTGCTGCGCTGCAGTCTCTGAGGTCCTGGGTTCAATTCCCAGCACCACAAAAATGGGAGAAGGACCTGGCAATCCACTCCCTAGGCAATTCCAAAACAGTCAGCCATTGAAAACCCTATGAGGGTCACTATGAGTCCGACTCGACTCAACGGCACCTAACAACAACAAGTCTGGATGACAGAGGATCTGTTTACTACCATGGGTTACTGGGTATTTTAAGCCTGCAGTTGCAACTTCCTAATTGGAGAATGATGCCTTTCAGGTGATTATTACTCCCTGACAGTGCCCTGCTCCAGCAAGAGCTCTGATAGAAATAGACAAAGAGATGAATATGGTCTCACAGCTGCTGACACAGCATCACTTTGGATCCAGGGGTCAAGGAATCACATCACCTCACAAGTCTTAATATTTAAGAAACACACGTCAGAAGGGAATAGCTTCCAAGGACAGTGACTCCTTGGATAGATACTGACAAAGAAAACTGAAAACTTCCTAGAAAGGATTCATCGTTCTAGAGGCCACTGAGAAGATTCCTGGGCAGAGTTCAAAATATCAGCCATGGACAGACACTTGGAAGTGGACTCTAATGCTTAGGATGACTTTCAGGGGTTCAAGACCTCAGTGTAGGAGGTCACTGCCAATGTGGCTGAAGCGGCAAGAGAATGAGAAGCAGGAGTGGAGTCTGAAGGTATGTCTGCACTGCTGCAATCTCCTGACTCAACTGTAATGGAGGAGGAGCTGCGTCTTATGGAGGAGCGGAAAGAGTGCTTATGTGAGATGGAATTGGCTCCTGGCGAGGAGGCCATGAGCACTGCTGAAATGATAACAAGGGATTTCAAACAGGACACAGACTCAGGTGATAATGCTACGGCAAGGTTTAAGAGAACTGACTACAATTCCAGAAGTTTTACTGTGAGTACAACACTATCAAACAGCCATGCATGCTACAGAGAAGTCTTCTGTGAAATGGAAAGTCAATGCAGCAAACTTCATCCCTGTCTTATTTTTAAAACCTGCCACAGCCACCTCAACCCTCCGCAACTATTGCCCTCATCAGTGACCAGCAGCTTCCATGTGAGACCCTCGTCCAATAAAGTGATGACTCCCAGAAGGCTCCTTTGAATATTTTCAGCAATAAATTATATTATGTTTAACATATACACATTATTTGTAGACTTAATGCTATTGCACAGGTAACAGACTTCAGTATGTGGTTACTGTTATGTGCTATCGAGTCAGATCCAACTCACTGTGACCTTAAGTTCAGCAGAACAAAGCACTATCCAGCACTGTGACATGCACTCAGTCTTGCTGTGCCTATACCCATTGTTGCAGCCACTATGTTTCTACCCATTTTGAGTCATGCCACATCAGCAAAAGGAGGTCCCAGGGGCTTTACTCCATTCCTGTCATTAAACTTGACTCTACTTTGAGGAGGCAACTCTTCCCCAGTCATCTCTTGAATGCCTTGTGTCCTTGTTGTTGTTGTTGTTAG
The DNA here is from genome assembly GCA_007922755.1 of Pedetes capensis. Taxonomy (NCBI): domain Eukaryota; kingdom Metazoa; phylum Chordata; class Mammalia; order Rodentia; family Pedetidae; genus Pedetes; species Pedetes capensis. The sequence goes on along the minus strand of VMDO01017322.1, from coordinate 20,522 downwards.
GTGCCGTCGAGTCAGTATCCGACTCATAGCTACCCTCATAGGGTTTTCAATGGCTGACCATTTCAGGATTGCCAGGCCCTTCTCCCATTTTTGCGGTACTGGGAATTGAACTCAGGACCTCAGAGACTGCAGCGCAGTGCTCTACCAACTGAGCTAAATCCCAGCGCCTTGTGTCCTAGGGGGCTCATTTTCTGGCATGATTATTTGACAATGCTGCTCTGCTATTTAAAGGGATTTCAATGGCTAATTGTTTCAGGAGTGGGCTGCCGGGTCCTTCTCCCTGTCTGTCTTAGTCTGGAAGCTCAGCTGTAATCTGTCCACCACCAGTGGCCCTGTTGGTATCTGAAATACCCGTAACATAGCAACGTGCAAGCCCTCAAAGCACGAAAAACTGACAGACAGTTTAGTATAGTATATACATAATTGTGTGTGTGTGTGTGTGTGTGTGTGTGTGTGTGTGTGTGTGTGTGTGGTACTGGGGGTTGAACCCAGGGTCTCGCGCTTGCATGCTCTGCAAGTGCTGGACCACTGAGCTGTACCCTCAGCCCATTTTTTTACTTTTTGAGACAGGGTCTCACTAAGTTATGCAAACTGCCTCTGATCTCGAACTAGCGATCCTCCTGCCTCCGCCTCCCGAGCCACTGGGATTACAGGTGTGCGCCACCATGCCTGGCTAGTATAGTACACATATAATTTTTATATGCCACAGGAAACAAAAAACTGCGTGGCTTGTTTCTTGCAATATTCCCTCTGTTGTGGTGGCATGGACCCCAACCTGCAATGTCTCTGAGATATGGCTGTACAGAGGGAAGGTCTCTTATCCCTAGTAATCGCCATTTGTTCCCAATATATATCTTTGCAATATATTCAAATATATTTGAATATATTCAAATGAATATATTTGCAATATATTCAAATGAATCAAAGGAAGAAAAATGACATATAACTGTGAACTAACAAAGAACATGTTCGTATGAATGCTAAATGCCACTTAACTCATCAAATTAGAATGCAGTCAGAGGAAGAAGCCATAATTTATTCCCATCCGAATACATCTTTGAGTAACTACTATGTCAAAGGAATAGAGACAGTTGTAAAGTAGCCAAAAATAAAGACACAACCTCAGCTGAAATTTTGTTGAAGTCAAAAATCTCCGCATTTAAGACAACCTTACATTTTATATTAAAAATACTTCTTAAAAATTTCTAATAAAAAAAATAAAAAATAATAATTCTTTGTGGAGGCACCGCAGTATGTTAGCATTTTTAGGGTTTTCATTTGATTTTGCTTTGTCTTATATGTGAGGGGTAAACTCAGGTTGGAAGCCTGAAGCTGCAGATTAGGATTTGCAGAATGGAAAAATTAATTAATTAATTAAAATTAGGGAAAATAGCTCCAGATAGAATTATAGATCCCCGGGAACACTTGAAAAATGATGATTTCCTTAAGCAACTCTGGAGATCCTTCCTCCACTGTTGTTGTTGTTGTTAGGTGCCGTCGCGTCGTGTCCGACTCATAGCGACCCTCATAGGGTTTTCAATGGCTTACTGCGGGATTGTCTAGGGAGTGGGTTGCCATGTCCTTCTCCCATCTTTGCGGTGCTGGGAATCAATCTCGGGAACTCAAGAGACTACAGAGCGGCACTCTACCACCTGAGCTAAATCGCAGCCCCTTCCTCTACTAGGTTCACTTGAATTTTCTAGGACTTTCCAGAGAAGAAACCTGGCCAGAACATAAGCTCCCAATTGCTGACAGTGTATTATTGGTGTGATATGAAGACCCCCAACCAGAGGCCCCTGATTCACACATCCAGTGGGATGCTATGAATTCAAAATAAGATTGGCTTACCTAACTAGGAACCACATAAAAATAAGATATTAGTAGCTTCTCTTTTTTCCACCTTTACACCTTGAATGCCAAATGCCTCTTGATATCAGAATCTACCTGGCACACTGCTGGCACAGAAGGGTGAGAACAGAGGCCAGCGTTTACTTTCCTTGGCAGAGAGGAGAGAAGAGAGAAGGCAATAGAGTATCAGTAAATATACTCTGCATATTTTACACCTAGAATCTAGGATTCTCAAATATTACCAAGCATTTCCTTTGATGATTTTTATCCTACCCAACAAAACATCATAGTCGTTTCCTTTAAAATTACTTTATCCTCTTCTACAGAAACTTTTACATTTTTACATATAAAATCCACAAAATAAGATTCCCAGACTTCAGTTCTTACGGGTACAATTGATAAAATGGAAGTCTTTATGTGTATTTACCCCGAAAGAGAACTACATCCATTGCCCAAAGAGGCGGGGCTGACGTGCCAAAGGAGGAACACATAGATTTCTAAGGTGACTTAAGTGCAACAACAGAGGGATAAGTCACTGCATATCCCCTCAGGGTAGCCCACACACCATACAGGGCCCCTTCTCAAAGCATTCCCTACCCTTAGGATTTGAAGTGTGAAAAGTATCACTTCTGCCCCCAAGCACTCCATGTGGATAGGGTGTTTAGATACTGCTTGTGGTTTTACATTTAAACAGAAGAGTATATTCCACAAATATGTGACTTCTGGCCCTTTCACATACCCCGTATGTGCCTACCATCAAACGTGAGAGCTGACACACGTGATGCCTGAGTCTAGTTCTGTGCTACCGTTGGGTGGGGGAAGAGCCTTTCTTAGCCAGCACACTCAGACCAAAAATGATGAAAGAGAAAACTCCACTCATTGCTTTTGTGTCTGCAAGATCTTAAAGTAAACTACACTTCCCAGACCAGACCACAGTGAATACTTTTCCTCCTCTGTCTAGACAAATGCACTGGGCATGTCATGCCACATGTCAGAAAATACACCAGGGTGGAGCTTGAAAAAAATACCATTTCTGCCACTTTTTAATCAAAAGTTGGGGGAGCAGATGGGCACTGAACTTGGAAGAGAAAGGAGTTATTATAGACCAAATGCAAGAGGAATTATCAGAGGCCAATCACTGGGGCAACTCGACAAAGCAGATGCACGATTTAGTTTTAGTAACAACTTTTCCACTCAACCTGCATCTTTTAGTGTGAGGTTGTGTGTGGCCAATTTAAGAATTAAACATAAGGTCCAATTTCCAATAAGCCCAGGTAGATACTAGAAATGTTGCTGAGCTGAGTCCAATTACGAATAACAACAAGGCATTTGCTCAGCGCAGAGGCTGCATTACGTGTTGGGTTGGAGATTGTGGCTGCCTTGTCAAGACCGTCCTTTGCAATTTTTATCTGTGGAAAATTTGGCAGTCAAAACTACCAGCTGTTTTCTACAACCAGCCAGTGAGGCAGGTTAATAATTTTTTGCTCTGTTGTGTAAACGGCCCAACTAAAACTGATTTAGGCACTAGAAACCCTGGAACAAATAAAAAATTGAGTATTTCATTTACAATATTTGAAGGATATCTGATAAGCTACATAATTTGTTCATATAAGTGCATAAAACATCCAGCGAGGTTAGGTAACGTCCTTCTTAATTCTGAAGTTCCCTTTAATGATGCTAGAAATTTCAAGCAGGAGAACGTCACTGTTTGAGATTTTTGCATTAGGTTAATAATGTCATTACTATAACGATGTGAATGAATGAAAACATATGACTTAAAATTCATCATGGAGAAGGTGACTATTAACAGCATTCTTCTAACCCAACAATGTTGCTGTTAGGTGCCCTCAAATCATATCCAACACACAGCGACCCTCCTAGGGTTTTCAGTGGCTGACTGTTTCGGGATTGCCTTAAGAATGGATTGCCAAGTCCTTCTCCCATTTTTGTAGTACTGGGAATCGAACCCAGGACCTCAGAGACTGTAGCGCAGCGCTCTACCAACTGAGCTAAATCCCAGCCCCAACCCAACAATAGTTACTTAAAAATCTCTCCTTGGCGCTTCTGGTTTTAGCTCGGACATGTAAGGAGCTTGGAATACTGTGCTTCCATCTTCAGAAAAAGAAAAAAATCTGAAAAGTGAAAAAAAAAAAAAAAAAAAAAAAAAAAAAGCTGGGGGTGGGGGGGGGAGCTGAATGACCTGAAAATCAATGGCTTTGGTCAGATTCATCAGAGAACTGAGATCACTCAGGAAACTGTCGCCCTCCACCCTGGAGGGGACAGAGGCATCCAGTGATTCACAGGCCGGATCAGCACATGAGCACCAGAGACCACTGGAGCCAGACGCTGGAAGGAGCATTTTAAATCAAAAGGTTTGTTTAATTTCTAGAAGCTGAGTGTCGACTGGCTTGAGAAAGGAAAATTCCTGAAGGCTGCAGTCCAGTGCTCGGGGTGGGGCGCACTGTTATGGTTTTTACCTCTAGGAGCCCCTCTTTACCTTCATGGTGAAAAGGATCTGAAAAGGATCCTTTCATACTTTTTTTTTTGGGGGGGGGGGTACTGGGGGTTGGACCCAAGGACCTCACACCTGCATCCTCTGCAAGTCCTGACCACGGAGCTGCACCCTCAGGCCCAACTTTTTCCTTTTTGAGACAGGGTCTCGCGAAGTTACGCAGACTGCCTCTGGTCTCGAACTTGCGATCCTCCTGCCTCCATAGCCACTGGGGTTATAGAGGTGCGCCACCTGGCTGATCCTTTCATATTCTTGACAGGAGGCAGTAAGAAAAAAACTGCCTCTATCATACCCAAGTACAAGAGCCTCCTGACTCACCTAAGCTGAGGGAAGAAAGAAAAGGTAAGATTTACTTAGGAAGGGCAGGTCCAAAGCCCGTGGGCCTCCTGCGAGCCAGAGACCTAACGTGAACCTCGCAAACTCTTCCTCTCCCCCAGCGCTCCAGCCTGACAGCAGCAGGCGCAGCTGAAAGAACTGCAAGGCACCAACCGTAAGAGCAGCCCCTTGGGGAAACTCAGAAGACAAGGAAGGAGACAAAAACACGGACAAGAGAGCAATCTGAAGACCCCGGGACCCCCACCTAGAGCACATGGTATGCACGGCCCAACTGCTCGCCAAATTAACATAGTAACTCACATTAAAAGCCTATCCAAGTCGGGCACCTTGGCACAGGGCTGTAATCCCAGAGACCTGGGAAGCAGGGGAAGATCGCAAGGGCAAGGCCAGAAGCAGCCTGTGTAATTTAGGGAGACTTTGTCTGAAAATAAAAAAAAATTTAAAGGGGCTGTGGGTGCAAGCTTGGTGGCAGAACCCTTGCAAAGTACACACAAGGCCCTCAAGAACTGAAACAAAAGTCTAACCACTTTAGTCCTGTTATTCCATATCTCGTGTCTGCCTGCCTTTCAACAAAATTATAAGACACATCAAGACGCAAGATGAAACACAATCTGAAGAGACAAGGTAAACATCAGAACCACGTTGTTGTTGTTGTTAGGTGCCATCGAGTCGGTATCTGACTCATAGCGACCCTGTGTACAACAGGCGAAATGCTATTGTCAGTGCTTCTCTGATGTTCATAGGGTTTTCAGTGGCGGATTGATTTTGGGGAGTGGGTTGCCAGGTCCTTCTCCCAAGCCTACAGCACCTGGTATTCCCAGGCGGTCTCTCATCCAAGGACTAACCAGGCCCAACCCTGCTTAGCTTCCCAGATCTGACGGGGTCGGATGCCACAGGGCTATGGCTGCAGGCCATCAGAACCATACACTGATGTAATACCAAAGTTGGAATTTTATCAAATAGCTACTTAAAATATGATTAATATGAGATCTCTAATGGGAAAAATATAGACATCTGCAATAACAGATGAGCAACAGAAGCAAGGAGGACGACACGCTAAGCAGGAATGAAAATGAAATACTAAAAATAAAAAACAGAGTAACAAAAATGAAGAATGCCTTTGATGAGCTCATAAAGATTACCAGCGAACTTCAAGCTGTATCAGTAGAAACTTCATAAACTGAAGAACAAACAGGAAAAAAGTTAAGAAGAAAGCCCTCTAAGACAATGAGATAATTTCAAAAGTATCACCATGGAATTGGAATACCAGAAGGAAAAAGAAAAAAAAAAAGAAAAAAAGAAAAAAGAACAGAAGAAATACTGGAAGAAATACCGGAAAACTTTCCAAAATTAATAACATAAACCAGCACCCACATATCCAAGAATATCTCAGAACACCAAACAAGATAATTATATTTTAAAAATTCACATGTAGGCATGCCACACTCAAACTGCGGAAAACAAACACAAAAGGAACATTTTGAAAGAAGCCGGAGGGGAAAAAATACTTACAAAGGAAAAGGACAAGAAATGTTTCAAAACTCACTCAAAGTGTGCAGTAAAAATGTTGCATTAAAACAAAAATCCAGCAAACCTACAATTCTATCCCCTATCTCAGTGGTCCCCAACCTTTTTGGCATCAGAGACCAGTTTCATGGAAGCAATTTTTCTGTGGATTACTGGCAGGCGGGGAGTCCAAGATGATCAACGTGTATTCAATTAATTGTATAAACACAGATGAAGCTTTGCTCGCTAGCCTGCTCTTCGCACTGGTACTGGTCCATGGGCTGGGAGTTGGGGACCCCTACCCTACATACTCATCCTTCAGAACTGAAAGAAAATTAAAAATTTGATAAGAAAAACAAAAAGGAAAGGAATTAGGGTTGAGGGTAAGGCTGAGTGGTAGAGTGCTTGCCTAGCATGCTTGAGGTCCTGGGTTCAATCCCCAGAAACACCACCACCAACAACAAAAAATTAAATAAATAAATAAATAAATAGGAAGAGAATTCATTACAAGCAAACAAGCCCTGTCAGATATTAAAGGGAATTTTGTAAGAAGGAAAATTATATAAGTCAGAAATATGGATTTACATAAATTAAGAAAAACAGAAACAGAATGAAAAAATATTAAACAGAAGTTATTTTTCAAATTCCTAATCAGTGTGGTAAATAACTTCAAAATAATGATAGTAACAATATATTATATGACTATACTATATACATAAGTGAAATAAGTCATAGCTATATCATTAGAGACAAGAGAGAATAATTGAGAATATCGTGTTCTAAGTTACCTGGACTACCCATGAAGTGCTACAGTGCTATTTGAAAGTGTACAAAGATTAGCTGTAAATGTATCCACATTCCCACACAGGAACATGAGAGAAACACATATCCCATCCTTTCTGTGTGTAGCTATGTGTGCGCTGGTGTGCATGCATGGCTGATTTACATGGCAAATATAACCCTTGCTTCTGACTGCAACACATGTAATCTCATTTAATATTTGAACTCTGCGGACAGAGAATTTGTTAGCAGGGATTAAGGAGCCTTCATAACCCCACTGGACTATAAAATTCCCTTGACATCCACAAGATTTTCTGCATGGGTGCCGCCCACAAATATCTCAGCCCTATGAGGTGCAATCATAAAACGCGGCGAATGCTGTTGAGCGCCATCCGACAGAAAGACAGGGGCCTTCAACCGATGAGAGAAGGTGGAGTTTAAGTTGCTTGCTTGTTTTTGTGGCACTAGGGGGTTGAATCCAAGACTTCACACACGTGCTTTACCACTGAGCTGTACCCCAGCCCATTTTTTATTTCTTATCTTGAGATGGGGTCTAGTTAGGTGATGCAGGCTGCTTTTGGCCTCAAACTCATGATCCTCCTGCCTCCACCTAAGGCGTGGGTGGCTATGCCCGGCTAGGGGTGTTTTAAATTGGCCCTACATCCTGCATCATGAACAATGCTTCTGGTGGGCAGTTTCTGCCCGATCAACATTGTGGTATGTCATCATCCACCTAATTCACCAAATCAAGCACCATATGACTTCTGGCTCTTCCCCAAACTCAAAGTGACCAGGAAAGGTGAGCATTTAGAGTCCATTCAGGACCTTGAGGCAGCGCAACAGCACAGTGAAAGGCACTCATGAGCAAGGACTTCAGAACTACTTTAGAAAGCGGCAGGAATGATGGGGTAAGTGTGTTGGAAGCCAGAGGTGGGATTTTGAGGGGCACTTAGTGACAATGTGCCTTTTACTGCAATAACTTTTTTATTTAAACAGTCACTGTATCTTTGGATCACACCTTGTCTGACTCATATGAGCCAGACATAAGTGCACAGCATTCATTAGCTCTTTTATTTTGCCTCTGAATCTTTATATGATTCAGTGGACTTGTTCCTTTTCTTTTTTATAGTTGAAATATAGTTTTATAGGTGAAATATAGTTCACCAACTATAAAATTTGCCCTTTAGAAAGTGAAATTCAGTGGGTTTTAGTATAATCACTGGTATTCCAGCAGTACCATCTAATTTTAGAACATTTCACCTCCAAAAGTCCCATATTCATTAGCAGCCATTCCCCATTTCTCCCTTTTCCATCCCCCAACAATTGCTAATCTCCATTCTGGGTATGGATTTGCCTACTTATATATTTCAAAATTGTTCCTTTTCTTTTATACAAGTTATCTCAACCCCAGTCATTTGGGGATTTAAGTTATATCTTCATTAACACAGAAAATACATATTAAAATTTCCTTTAAGAGAAAAAAATGCTTAGCTTATATCTGAAAAAATGATGTATTATCAACAATAAAACTCCCTTAGATGAACTAATTCATTTCAACAAATAACCACTGCAAGTTTTAAAAAGTGGGTCCGCACATATGGCTTTCCCCACATGTCTGCAGGCTTCTCATGCTGTGGGGGCTTGCATGTTGCTGTGATGCTGAAAGCTATGCCACCGGGATTTCAGATACCAGCACAGTCACCCATGGTGGACAAGTTTCAGCTGAGATCCTTCCAGAATAAGACAGACTAGGGAGAAGGACCTGGCAGCCCATTCCTGAAACAATTAGCCATTGAAAACCCTATGAACAGTGGAGAAGAACTGTCACATATAGTGTCAGAAAATGAGCCCCCCAGACTGCAAGGCATTCAGGAACAACTGGGGAAGAGTTACCTCCTCAAAGCAGAGTCAGCCTTAATTATGGGAATGAAGAAAATCCCTTGGGATCTCCTTTTGATGATATGGCACAACTTGAATTAAGAAGAAACACAGTGGCTGCAACAATAGGTTCAAACATAAAAGCTCATGCCCATGGCACAGTGTTGGGTATTGTTTCATTCTGTGTGTTGTACACAGGGTCACTTCTAGTCAGACCCAACCCAAAACCACCCAACAAGAACCACCTACAGTTTTAAATGACCTATGTGAGAGGCATCAAGATGCTTATGAGTGAGCTGGGCACGGTGGTGCACGCCTATAATCCCAGTGGCTCAGGAAGCGGAGGCAGGAGGATTGCAAGTTTGAGACCAGAGGCAGTCTGCATAACTTAGCAAGACCTCATCTCAAAAAGTGAAAAAAATGGGCTGGGGGTGCAGCTCAGTGGTCCAGCACTTGCAGAGCATGCAAGCATGAGGCCCTGGGCTCAACCCCCAGTACCACAAAAAAAAAAAAAAAAAAAAAAAAAAAAAAGAAAAGAAAAAGAAAAAGAAAAAAAGATGCTTATGAGTGACGCAGATCCCTGAGTTCCACCCCAGAGGCACTTGGGTGCTTATGAAAGGGGCAGATGTCTGGGCTCCACCTCTCATCCTCTAAATTAGACTCTAGGGGAGGGAACAAGGGAGTCTTCATCATACAGACCCCCAGGCTCTCTTCTTACACCTCTAACTCATGTCAGAGCCCTGCCTTGCACTGAGGCCTGGGAATCAACTAGATGACTAGGACACAGCGTTTGATCTCAGATGATACCAGTACATTTACTTTGCTGATGACATTTTAGTGAAATTGTGGAAAAACAGTGATAGAAGAAACAGCACTAAAAGGAAAGCCCCCCGGTGCCCCCAAATGCTACACTGTTCTCATAAAGTGTATCACACAGCATCACAGACTGTGATATATGTAAACTTTCCATATTGGATATTGCACCAAAAATGTTCATGCTGGCATGGCTTCATCCACTTATGTGTTCATTAAATAATACGCAGTGAGTTACTACTGTGTCAAACACTGTTAAAGGCAACATGCTATATCCTTAAGCTAGAAAACCAATGGAAAAGAAAGAGACTGCAACAGATATGCAGATGAGTGAACTCTGTGGATGGGGAAGGCGTCATAGAAGGGGGAAAATGAGCTGGTGCTAAGGGGTAGGCAGGATTTGTATGGGATCCAGCAGGTAGATGTGAGACATAGAGCATAAAATACAAAAACCAAAGTGTGCAGAGCACTGGGGAGTAGGGAGCTTTGAATCAGGTTCATCCAATCCACCTCTCTGCCTATGGCTGTACCACTGTGGCATCTGATCCCGTTAGACCTTGGAAGCTAAGCAGGGTCGGGCCTGGTTAGTACTTGGATGGGAGACCACCTGGGAACACCAGGTGCTGTAGGCTTGAGAGAAGGACCCAGCAGCCCACTTCCAAAAAATAATCAGCCATTGAAAACTCTATGAACAGCAGAGAAGCACTGACATAGTGTGGAGCATGGCCCAATGTCAGGTATTGCTTCATTTTGTGGTATATAGGGGTGCTATAGGCCTGTGCCTGCAGCCGTACCACTGTGGCACCCAATCCCATCAGATCTCTGAAGCTAAGCAGGGTAGGGCCTGGTTAGTACTTGGATGGGAGACCACCTGGGAACAGTAGGTGCTATAGGCTTGGGAGAAGGACCCGGCAACCCACTCCCAAAAAACAGTTAACCATTGAAAACCCTATGAATAGCAGACAAGCACCAACAATACTGTTCCACTTATTTTACATTAGGTTGCTATGTGTCAGACACCCACTCCACGGCACCTAACAACAACAAATAGGCCTGCAACCATACCACTGTGGCATCCGATCCCATCAGATCTTGGAAGCTAAGCAAGTTTAGGCCTGGTTAGTACTTGGATGGGAGACCGCCTGGCAATACCAGGTGCTGTAGACTTAGAAGAAGGGCCCAGCAACCCACTCCCCAAAAACAAGCAGCCATTAAAAACCCTATAAATAGCAGAGAAGTACTGAGCACCGAGGATAGTATCTCTCCTGTTATACGTAGCATCACTATGAGTTGGACACTGATTCAACGGCACCTAACAACAGCAACAATAAATCCATCTCTGTAGAGTCAAGTGTTTGCTGATGTGTGGAATACATAACAGAGTCTGGAGGAGAAAAACTGGTTCAGGACTGTCTGGGCCCAACATCAAGGTAGAGTTTGGAGACCAGCCTGAGAGGAGGTCTTACCGTGCGTATCCTGGCGCACACACAGCTCTGTTCATTCCAGGGGGAAAGGCGCCATCTATCAGCACATGCAGGCTTGGACATCCCAATCCTAAATACCTGGGCATCTCTGTGGCTCACTCAATCCCCTCTACAGACAAGAGGGAGAAGGCACAAAGGATACCATGCCCTCTTTTGTGGTGTAACATGGGACTAATAACCTGCTGCCAATCAGCTACTGGCCCGCAAGTGCGGAACTCTGTTAATTCCACTACACACATGGCTATTTCCATCAGAAGTAACCCAGAAGACAGACAGGAACATCCAGAATCAAAAAAGAACAACAAAGCCGGGCACAGTGGCATGTGCCTATAATCCTAGCAGCTCGGGAGGCGGAGGCAGGAGGACGGCAAGTTTGAGACCAGAGGCAGTCTGTGTAACTTAGCGAGACCCTGTCTCAAAAAGTAAAAAATGGGCTGGGGGTGCAGCTCAGTGGTCCAGCACTTGCAGAGCATGCAGGCACGAGGCCCTGGGTTCAACCCCCAGTACCACAAAAAAAAGGGGGGGGAACAACAGTGCTACATCTAATAGGTCTCAACAAATAGAGATGAGGGGACATGGATTAGGCACATAAATAACACTTTTGGAAGGGGTAGTTCAGGGCAAGAACAATAATGAGCATTTAGACAGCTTCAAGTACAGGATGAGAAGAATTCATAGAAATACAAACTTTAAAAATCTTTAAATGTTGACACCTAGGGTAGACAAGGTTGAGATCAAAGCTCGTGGCCTAGAGGACACAGGGAAGCAGTATCTCAGAGCACAAAGGCAAAAGTACGAGGGGAGAGAAAAGGACCTGGGGTGCGTGAGAACCAGGAGGCAGAGCTGATGGACCTGAACGTGAGTTGTAGAAGATCCAGGGGCAGGAATATGAACAGATGGAGGATCGGAAATAATAAAAGAAAGCATTTATTTTGTCCCTGGAGCAGAAGGAAGAGCCGAGCTTTTGGAGGATACAGTTCAATGAACAATCCAGCCAACGTTAATAATTTCAAAAAAAAAAATACTTGGAGAAATTGCAGAGTTCCAAATAAAGCAGCTGCCAGGTTCCAGAGGAAGGAAAAAGAATGAGTTCAGCCACAGACAAACTGCCTGCTCCCTAGGGGACAGGAAAGCAGCAGAAACCCCACACAGAATGCCGAGGAGGACAGACTGCAGGCTGACCATTCCACTCCAGTCAGGAGCTTCGTCCCTGGTGCAGAGAGACAGAAAGACACGTGTGGACAGTCTGCGCTTCAGGAGGTGCAGCTGAATTCCTATTTATCGTCTACCAACAACCTTGTCTCAGGAGAAGAGAAGGGCAGGAGAGCCAGGGGGTGAGTGGGGATGGCATTTCACTGTGTGGATCACAACACATTATGGATACCACCGTGAATAATGGGAATACCAGAGCACTTAATTATACTCATGAGGAATCTGTACGTGGACCAGGAGGCAGTCATTCAACAGAACAAGGAAACACTGCCTGGTTTAAAGTAGAGAAAGGTGAGTCAGGGTTGTATCCTTTTACTGTATATCTTAAACCTCTATGCTGAGCAAATAATCCGAGAAGCTGGACTTTATGAAGAAGAACGTGGCATCAGGATTGGAGGAAGACTCATTAACAGCCTGCATTATGCAAATGACACAATTCTGCTTGCTGAAAGTGGAGAGGATTTGAAGCATTTACTGATGAAGATCAAAGAACGTGGCCTTCAGTATGGATTGTGCCTCAACATCAAGTAAACAAAAATCCTTAAACTGGGTCAGTGAGCAACTTCATGATAAATGGAGAAAAGACTGGGGTTGTCCAAGATTTTGGTTCTATAATCAATACCCATGGAAACAACAGTGAAGAAATCAAAAGATGCATTGCCGTGGGAAAAGCTATTTTGAAAGACCTCTTTGAAGTGTTGATAAGATGTAACTTTGAAGATGAAGGGGCACCTGACTCACGCCATGGTATTTTCAGTCACATCATATGGTAGCAATAGCTGGACACTGAGCAAGGGAGACAGGAGAATAATTGATGCTTTTGAATTATGGTGCTGGAGAAGAATATTGAATATACCATGGACTGCCAAAAGAACCAACAGATCTGTCCTAGAATAAGTACAACCACGGTGCTCTGTGGAAGCAAGGATGACCAGACTGCATCTTACATATTTTGGACATGTTGTCCCTGAAGAAGTATATAATGTTTGGGAGAGTTGCAGGTCAACAACAACAACAACAACAAAGGAAGACCCTCAACCAGATGGATTGACACAGTGTCTGCAACAACGGGCTTAAACATAAAGAAGATCGTGCGTGTGTCACAGTGTCAAGTAATGCTTTGTTCTGCTGTACCTAGGGTCACTATGTGTCAGATCCAATTCCATGGCACCTAACAACAACAACAATCACATAAAGAGAAATAGTTTTCTGCTTCGTGGAAGTAAACAAAACCCCTTGGATGGGAGACACTATTTATTCACAGTTTGTTACAGCAAAACAGCCAGTCAGTATCACTCGGGTTTGGCAGGGACTCAAAGGCAGGTAGACAAGTGAGAGAGTTTATAATGGAGTAGGGAGAGAAGGCATCAGGAATCCCTGAGTGGAGGCTGTTGGCATGTGTGGGAAGCTAAAAATTGGCTAGTTAGTAGGGGTGCGCCCTATATATTTGTTTAGGGGAGCCTATCTGTCCCTCTCTGGCTCGTCGTAAGTATGATGAAGCCGGCAGCATTTGATTACTTCTGTTTTCAGCCAGTTGCTGCTGAGGTCTGGCTGTGGTCTAGCTGAGTGGCTGCTACAATTGTGGGTCAGAGTTCTATTTTTAAATACGGTCTGGCTGTTACCATTTGCATATTCATCACTCAGTTCCCATCCCTTGTTCAACACGTCTTATCTTCATAGAATTTGAGTTCATAATGGGTTTGGCAGTGTCAGAAGAAATAGACAGCTCTTCCTTCTAAGGAAATATGACGTATCTGAGCATCCCTGGAGTATCTGTTTACAATAATAGGATTTTTTTATTGTTGTAGTTTCTTCTGGCTCCTATAATGTCTAAGTAATTTTCCAAGCACATAATTTTAAAACCATGAAAATACATGCTGTGTTGCTGTTAGGTGCTGTCGAGTCGAGTCCAACTCATAGTGACCCTCATAGGGTTTTCAATGGCTGTTTCAGGATTGCCTCAGGAGTGGATTGCCACGTCCTTCTCCCAGTTTTGTGGTGCTAGGATTTGAACTCAGGACCTCAGAGACTGCAGAGCAGCGCTCTACCAACTAAGCTAAATCCCAGCCCCATGAAAATACATATCGAGTACTAAAATAACCCTAGTTCATTACAAATCAAGCATATGGTTATAAAATATTCAGGATATATATAATCTTGTATTTTTCCAATTATCACAAAGAGATCCTTAGGTGCAAAAGTATGACATGTATAGTTTTTAAATTCACGCAAATGAGACCTTCAGTAACATGAGACATGTAGATCCACTTGGATAAGTGGACTCTACTGCCAACCATCTTAGCTTCTTATAATAATTAAGTCACCACCACCATAGTAAGAATTACTATCATTTATGGAGCCATTATTACCAGAGTCTGTGTATATTCACATGAAGTTTAATCTTCACATTTCAAATGTAATATAAAATAGCTTTTTACTTTTTATTGACTCATTTATTCAAGAATCATTTAAAATGGTTTTTGAGCCATTTTCATTTGTTTGAAATAAATTTATTTTAATTTGAATTTTGATTAGTATGAATTCATTTATGCAATGATCCTTCCATGGGCCTCTCTGAGGTGCACGTACAATGGGCTGAACATTCACAAATCCGGTCCACACCTGCCTGCACTCTTGGTCTGTGATCCTATCCCAGGGCACCCACTGTTCCCAGTAATCTGAGGCTTATTCACAGAAAATAAATGCTTTGAATTATACTCTGTATTTGACATGTTCTTTTAAAGAAACACTTTGCTTTGTAACTGGCAAAGAGTAATCACGGCATGCAACTTGAGGATGGTAAGCAGATGCTCATGTGAAAGACCGTGGTAGACAGAAGACAAGCACGCATCGCATTCCATTATGACAAAAGTGTCAGATCACAACAAGAGCAACCAAAATAAATAAGAGAGTGAGCCAGGTGCCATGGTGTACGTCTATAATTCCAGGGACTCATGAGGACGAGGCAGGAGGATTACAGATCCCAGGCTAGAGGGAGATTATACAACTTAGCAAGACCCTGACTCAAAAATAAAGAAATAAAGGGACTGAAGCTGCAGTTCAGTGGTAGAGCACTTGCCTACCAGGCATGAGTTCCCGGGTTCAAACCCCTAATACTCACCACCCCAGAAAAAAGAGAAAAAGAAAAAAAAAAGTATGCACAGTATTACCACTTACACAAATTTCACCCATTTAAAATAGCACATCGTTTATGGAAAAATCAACATTTAATACAATTATTAAATCACCTAATACAAAGGATGGACTGGGATTTAGCTCAGTTGGTAGAGCGCTGTGCTGCAGTCTCTGAGGTCCCGAGTTCAATTCCCAGCACTGCAAAAAGGGGAGAAGGACCTGGCAATCCACTCCCAAGGCAATCCCGAAATGGTCAGCCATTGAAAACCCTATGAGGGTCGTCGCTGTGAGTCGGATACCGACTTGACGGCACCTAACAACAACAACAACAACAATACAAAGGATAGACAATGACTTCAAAATTTATCTTCTGAGAATCAATGGGTGAGAAAATATTGAGAGGTATAAATAAGTTTCAACTGCATTTATAATGTTTTAAATATCAAAACATATAAGGTTTAATATTATTTTAAAGAGACAGGCAGAAACATTTATTATACAGTTGTTGTTGTTGTTGTTGTTAGGTGCCATTGAGTCAATACCTGACTCATAGGGACCCTACATATAACAGGCGAACCACTATTGTCAGTGCTTCTCTGCCATTCATGGGGTTTTCAATGACTGACTGATTTTGGGAGTGGGTTGTTGGGTCCTTCTCCCAAGCCTACAGTACCTGGTGTTCCCAGGTGGTCTCCCATCCAAGGACTAACCAGGCCTGTCCCTGCTTAGCTTCTGACCCAGTCTGACCCTGCTTAGCTTCTGAGATCTGACGGGATCGGACACCACAGTGTGGCTGTAAATGGCTATAGGCATTTATTATACTAATTTATGTGAAATATGTCTAATTTAAATGAAAAGATGCACTATAAGTACCTAAAAGCCAAACAAGTAAGGAGAGAATGTATAACAAACACTTACAAATGAACACATGGAGCAAATGTTTCTTAGACAACAATTGTAAGCAGATAACACACATAATGTTAAAATATCTCATTTAAAATAACCAAATACGAAGTTCCTTAGGGTATTTAATGAGAATATCTTAAAATGCTAGGTTCTTCAATCAAATATTTTTATGAATACTCAAAAATCTTTATTGCATTCCCCAAACCATTATTCAGAAAGTTTTTGTTGTACCACAACTTTGTAAATTATCTAGATTCAATTCTAATACAAAAATCCTATCACTACATAATTTTTCAATACCTTTTTTCCCCTTTATTGATAAATGTTGGTGAGGTACAGAGCAATGAGGATTTTGCTATTTCCACTGTACAACTATCACATCGCTTTTGGTTACACTTTCATCAACTTACATAGTTTATGAAATCTTTTGATTAATATGTAGTAAAACTCATATGCAACTATAGGTTATAATCCTGTATTTTCCCATGTATTCATAAAGTTGCATCATATAATTTGAGATTATCCTCTCCCTCTTTATCCCTCTACATTGTTTCCCCTTCCCTTCCCACCTTCACAAGCCTCACTGCCCCTGCCTGTCCCCTCCTCCCTTCTCTTTACTCTGCGTATATTTTCCCTTTTTAGGTAAGTCTGATTGTTCATTTTCCTGTATCTATGTATGTATGGTTTTCTGTTCTTCCTTTTAGAAAGATTCAGCTCCCACATATGAGTGAGAACATGTGGTATTTCTCTTTCTGGGCCTGGATAAATTGGCTTAAGATGATATTCTCTAGTTCCATTCATGTTGCTGCAAATGACATAATTTCATTCTTTTCTATTGTTCAATCATATTCCAAGGTATATACGCATCTCAATTTTTTATCTCTTTCTCTGTTGATGGACATCTTGGTTGGTTCCATATGCTTGTGATTATGAAGAGTGCTGCATTAAATGTGGAAATGCAAGTGTCTCTGTAGTATGATGACTTACCTCCCTTTGTGCATATTCCCAGGAGTGTTATAGCTGGGTCATATGGAAGTTCTATTCTTAGTTTTAAAAGGTGTCTCCATATTCAATCAAATACTTTTATGCAATTTCACATAAATTTCAGTGGGAATTAACTGAGTATCCCACAGTGAGTCTAGAAATTTCAGGGAAATTGTAGATGGTCATAACAGGTAAGATAATTTTTAATAAAAAGATGTAAGATGAATAATAAAAGATGTAAGAAGAAGTGTCAATAATTAAAAACAATGGGTTATTTATGCAAAGTTCCTGGTGAAACTTAAATCAGGATTCAGAAGAAATACAACTTATTACTACTGAGTGCTTTTGTTTCTACAAATGCATTTTTATAATTCTAAGTTATACAAATTATAAACAATACCTTTTATTTCATATAGCTGAGGAATCAAGTTGATCCATAGTTTAAAGTCTATTAACTAAGCTTTAATAAAAAGTTAATAAGAAGGAGAAAGAAGGAAAAAATGAAGGCAGATTTCTAGGACCTCCATCAAAGATGGGAATACTAAATAGCCAGAAGCAAAAATCACATCCACCCCCTATTCACCTCCCACAACATACAGCACATTGGGAGGTCGCTCAAGTGCAGACAGAGCACTCAAGGAAGCGGAAATTTCTGGTCATAAAACTTGCAAGAGAAATATCACTGGACCGCAGAATCATGGATGCATCAGTAGCCATTCCCCAAGTAAGAGTTCCCTTTTATCTTTTTTGAAGTATGAGCAACGCGTAGCATACTGCCCACACCAAGAAGCGATTAACTCCAGTCTCCATAGCGAAAGCAAATCCACCAATGGAAGCAGAATTAATGAAAGGAATAAGAGAGGGTGTAAAATATCTAATTTGCATTCTCTGTCAGATTCCAGAGAACTATAGTGAGAAAAACAAGAGGGACTTGCAAAGAAACTGTGGCAATCACACAGCAAGGAGAGTTCTTGAAAACTGAGAGCATGCTTGCACAAATTAATAACTCCGTCCTAATTCAATAAACAAATGCAGATTTCTAGAAATGAAACTGTGAAGCCCAGCTAAACCAAAATTATGGGAGAAGGAAAGGACATAAGAGAGAAAAGGTAGAATATGTGCTTGGCAAATCCAGGCAAGCTGATGCCCGCTAAGCAGCATGGAGAAAGAAAAAGGATGAAAACTAATAATCAAGTGAACTGTAAGTGAGAAATCTGCGGAGTGAGGATACGCAGGAACCCCTCCTCCACACATACCCACATCCTGTTAGAATGTTTTAATTCCTAAGATAAAGTTGAGATGCTGTAAGTATCCACATACGTAGATATGTTGTGGTTGTTAGGTGCTGTGCAATCAGGTCCGACCCTCACAGCATTTTCCATGGCTGATTGTTTGGAGAGTGGACTGCCATTTCCTCCCGTTTTTTGTGGTACTGGGGATTGAACCTAGGTCCCCAGAGAGTGCACAGAAGCACTGTACCAACTGAGCTAAACTCCAGCCCTACACAGATATACACATGCAAAATAACAATACAGCATCAAAATAAGCAAAACCAGCAAACATACACATTTTTTTAAAAAACAAACAAACAAAAAAAACAGGTTTACAAAGCAAAGGAAAGGGAATGATAATGCTCTGTTTCTCATCACCTGGAGTACCCAGGATCATTGTTAATAGTTAGGAAAAAATAATAGCAAAGTCTTTTTTTTTTTTTTTTTTTTTTTTTTGCGGTCCTGGGGGTTGAACCCAGGGCCTCGCACCTATATGCTCTGCAAGTGCTGGGCCACTGAGCTGCACCCCCAGCCCATTTTTTATTTTTTGAGACAGGGTCTCACTGTTACGCAGACTGCCTCTGGTCTGGAACTTGCAATCCTCCTGCCTCCACCTCCCGAGCTGCTGGGATAACAGGCGTGCGCCACTGCGCCCGGCTCAAAGTCTTTAAACTATATAATTCAATTGGGAAGTCAAAAGCAGAAAAGGTAGGTTAAACTTAGAGAATATAAGAAAGGTTCCCATTTCTCTCTACCTGCCCCTCCCTCCCTCTCTCTTTTTTTCTCTCTCTGTTGTTGTTGCTACTACCTATATACATATTGTACCAAGAACTATTTCATATTGTTGTTGTTGTTGTTAGGTGCCGTCGAGTCGGTATCCAACTCACAGCGACCCTCGTAGGGTTTTCAATGGCAGATTATTTCGAGATTGCCTTGGGAGTGGATTGCCAGGCCCTTCTCCCATTCTTGCGGTGCTGGGAATCAAACTCGGGACCTCAGAGACTGCAGAGCAGCGCTCTACCAACTGAGCTAAATCCCAGCCCCTATTTCATATTATATAGAGCTTATTGGAGAAATTTGACTTTTTTGATATTTTAAACAAATTAATATAGTGCTACGCGTTAACATTCATCCGTTCTCGGCTAGGGGCCAATCCTGATGATTTCTGACTTCCCTGCCTTCAGGGAGCTCATCTTCCCTGCAGGCAGACAGTAAACAAACAAGGCAAGCCGACGAGGACGCCCAGAAAGGAAGACCCACCTTGTGTGGTATGGAGATGCACCTTTGCGGGGCTCCTAACCTGGCTACCTAGGGGCTGGAAAAACAGCTAGGGATGAGTCTCCAGGGGTAACTTAGCCAGCTCCCTGGAGAGGGGAAAGTATGGAAAGCAGAAGGGAAAACACGAGGCGGAAAACAACACATTGTGTAGGAGGCAAGAAATAAAATAACAAGCTGAGCAGTTGTCAGAAGGTTGGAAAAATGAGTCATAGAAAGAAATGAGCTGAAGAGGTTACCTGGGCTGTCGCCCTCGACAGCCTTACAAACTTAGTGAAATAATTTGAAGTACATTCTTCAGAGCATGTATTTTCAATCTTTTCAAGTAAAATAACTTTTTATTCAACAGTCACTGCCTAGAGTATATAAAAACATGGAAATAAAAGTCCTCTATGACTTTAATGACCTGAGCTAACATGTTTGCTATTAATGTTGTTTTTGTTGTTGTTAGGTGCAGTTGAGTTGGATCTGACTCATAGTGACCCAATGAAAAACAGAAGGAAACACTTCCTGACACTGTGCCATGCCCAGCAGTTGGATCTGACTCATAGTGACCCAATGCATGACAGAACGAAACACTTC